>JAPYZL010147707.1:0-27262 GCA_030522825.1 Platygaster orseoliae
TTGCTGCTAAGGGGTTGGACATAACAACTTGTCTCATGTGTGTATCACGATTTTCAGCGTACAACAAGATAGGCGACGAGCGGTCCATGTACTATATGGCCTAAGGGCTCTCTAGTACACTGTACTACTACACATAAATCACATAAACACACATAAATACAAATCGGATCCGTTGCAAAATTGTGCAAAATATTTTCCAACTTTTCGCAAGGGCTTTGTGTAAATACCAGTAAAAACAAAATTCTACCATCGGTGTTTCCCCCCCCCCAAAGGTAAAAATTCATATTTCTTGTTTTCCGTATCGTATTCCGTACTTTTTTTTTTTTGTAATTTTTTTCTCTTTGTTCGGTAGTAATTTTAAGGTTAAGAAATAGGCACAAATCTGAAAGTCAATTTTTTGTGAAAGAAATTGTTGAACGTGTGCAATAAGTATTTGTTTTTTTTTTCACTGATTTAATTTTTTTGCACTGACTTGTACTGCTCTGTGCATTTTTTTAAGTTCATTTTTTCGCGTTTCTCGGAGTCGGTAAAGTTAATTTTTCACGCAATGATGACATCATTTTTGTTATCTCAACTTCCTGATTTTTGTTGTTTTTCAGCAAAAACCAGCAATCTTGAAAAGCGATTATTAAATGTATTGGGCTAGAATTATTAACAGTTAGTCTTGCAAGAGTTATAATTTTATTAACCTAAATGCAATTTTTCGAGCTGAATTCAAAAAATTCATTTTTATATAAGTTTACTTGAATGAAATAAAACTGCTTAAAAAAGTGATAAACTTGTAGGTTGATGAAAATATGTAGGTGCGAGATTTTTGTTACTTTTATCTCAGTGTACGAATTTAATTCTCGCTCACAATTTCTCGGTTTACCAAAAAATATTTTTGAAAATAGATATTTAAAGTAAGAATGTTAGAAATTTAAACAAAAATGAAATTATTATGTTGAAAAACACTTTTGCATTAATGATATTGAATTTATGGAAATAGATTTTTCAAAAATTATCGTTGAATAGAAAGAAACCAAATTATATAAAATCAAATAATCACAAACATTTTTTATAATTGATGGAGCTAAAATTATCGAGCATTATTTATTCATAATTATGATTTATCATAATTATATTAAATGCAAATACACTTGGTCAGTAAAAAAAAAAAAGTTAAATTTCTGCAAGTCGCTTGTTGAAAATTTTTGATTGAATTATCTGAAACTGAATGGAATGACTTGATTGTAAAAATGAATCATAATTATGGAGCTGGACTTTTTAACATAATTTTATTGAAATTTTGAATAAAATAATTTCTACATCCATGTAATATTTCATATGTTAATATTTCAGAAATTTGGAATATATAAAATGATATACCGAATCAAATAAAAATGATTTGCATTTATTATATTTATTGGGCTAGAATCGATGAAAGTTAGTCTTTCAAGAATTTTAATTTAATTGGAATTCGCCCCGCTGAATTCATGCGATTCATTTTAATCAAATTTTGGTTCAATAAAATAAAACCATGTAAAACGATATTGCATGTATTGGTTGATAAAAAAGTTAGTGTGGATTTTTCATTTCTTTTCTTTGTGTAAAAATTTCATTCTATCTCACAATATGTGGGCTTAGAAAAAAAAGCTTTTGAAAATAATTGTAAATAAAGATAGTTGGGATATTCTGCCTAATTGACAAAGCATTCAATCTTTATAACTTACACAGAATATAAATTCTTACAGGCTTGTGAAGCTCTTAATTCTCTACAATGGCTGGAAGCAATTTGAAGATCACAGAAGGTGATTGGAACATTGCAAAAAAATGGGCGAAAAAAAACAAATTGGAACTTTCTGAAACAGATTTGAAACTCACTTTATCATGTCATGTTTCAATTCCTCGGCCAAAACTGTTCGAATCGTCTTCCATTCCCCAAATGTTTCAAGACAACCAAGTAAACAAGCGCAAACTCCCACAAAAAGTAGCCCATATTAGTACTCTACAAGAATTGAAAATAAAAAGAAAAAAAATTCAGAAAGTAAGACCAAGAAATGTGCAAACTCTCAGAAAGATCAAAGGAGAGAAGAAGACTGACAAGCTGAAGGACAAAGCTGACAATGACAATTTTCGAATCTGTGAGACGAGGATTCCTATCATGGAAAGGTTCTTCGATGGTTTCGTAATGAACCAACATCGGGGATTTTTAAACTTCAACGATGGAGGTAAATAAATAATTTGTTGGTTGATTTTTAATTCATTGTGGTTTAAAAGTGTTGTAGTAATCCAGGTTAATTTTTTAAGAGTGCGCAAAGAAGTAAATAGTAAACAAATTAAAATAATAAAAAATTAATTGAATATAAAAACAATTAGAAATAAATAGAATTTAAAAAGATTGTTTCAAAAATATAGAGAGAATATAAAAATAATATAAATAGTTACAGCTTATCTTACATTAATTGTATTCTATTTTTTATATTTAAAAATTACAAAAAAAAAAAAAAATGAAAAAAATATGAAGAAAAAAGAAAAAAATAGAAAATAATAAGAGGGCAATAAAACTTAGATGAAGGCACAGAAAGTATGTGCCTTTACATAGAACTACATCAAAAAGTGACAAGTTTTATCTCAAAAAATACCTTCACCAAATAAATTTATTTAAATTCAATTAACTTCAATCGAGCCTTGTAATCTATGGCCCAATTAAAAAGTCCCAAATTATTTTTGGGCCGGTAAATTGGGAATTGGAAATTTGGGACTCACTGTTGGAACCCAATACAGAAGGCCCAAAAATAAATTGGGCCTGATATATTGGGAATCTGAAATTTGGGATTCACTATTTTTGCCCAATCCAGAAGGCCCAAAAATCATTTGGGCTTTGTGAATTTGAAACTGATAAATTTGAGAACCTGAAATTTCCAATTCACTATTTGGGCCCAATCCATAAAGCCCAAAAATAATATAGGACTGATAAATTGAGAATCCCAAATTCTCGAAATATTGAGAATTTGGGATTCATTGTTGGGGCCCAACCAAAAAGGCCCAAAAATAATTTGGGCCTGGTATTTTGGAATCTGAAATTTGGGATTCACTATTTGGGCCCATCCATAAGGCCCAAAAATAATTTGGGACTGATAAAAAATGAGAACCTGAAATTTTGGATTCACTGTTGGGGCCCAATCTAGAAGGCTCAAAAATAATTTGGGACTTGTGAATTTGGGACTGATAAATTGAGAACCTCTGAAATTTGGGATTCACTGTTTGGGCCCAATCCAGAAGGCCAAAAATAATTTGGGCCTGATGAATTGGGAACCTAAAATTTGAGGCTCACTATTAGGGTCCAATCCATAAGGCCCAAATTTCGTTGCACTTTTTCGTTGCACTTTTTCGTTGCAGGTGCATAGCTTTTTACCCCCCTACTATACCAAAACGCGGAGAAACACATAGTTCTACATCAAAAATAAAGCAGATGAAAATTCAATATTAACATATATCTGGACTTCAAAAATATTAATTTGTATATATTAATTATAATATATTATATATAATTGTATATAACTTTCTAGTCACATTAGGATTTTTTATTCAAAAAATTATAATAAACCATTGGCTTGAATTGATAATTGTTAGTAGAAAAAATGAACGATTCTTAATCCAGTACAACCAGTGAATTTTTAACCAAGAGAAAGTGCAAAAAAATAAAGCAAATGAAAATTAGATATTTATATCTAATTTCCAAAAAAATTAATTCTTTGATTTTTGGAAATTGCCCACTTTACATTTACAGAAATCAATATTTGCATTTTAGAAGTTTTTAAAACGTCATAAAGTTCGTAAATTCGAGTAAACATTCTGACATTTTAGTATGTATTTAAATCATTCTTTAAATTTTGTTGTAGAATCCAGAAATTTTCAACAGCTTTTTTTTTGATAGTGAAAATGTCTTAATAGTAAGATATTAATACATATTGTCTGGTATGATATACTAAATTAGTATTCAAATTAAAATTTTAGTATTCAAATATTAAATTTGTTTAAATATTTAAAGTATTTAAATACTACATAAATTCGTTTTAAAAATAAGTGTTATATCATTAAAATAGCATGAAAATATTTAGTAATAATATTATTAATTAATAATCAAATATTCATTAGCTATCAAAATATTCCAAAATTTTAAATTTTTTATTTCTATTAATTTCTATGCATAACTTTTTATTATCAAATAAGGATATCTTATTCAAAAATTTTTCATAAGCTTTTTGCTCTAATTTATAAATGTTTGTATACTTTATATTGGAAATTTATGATTTCAACAATCAACTGACAAAGTTACTTGTAACATTTTTTTTTGTAGTTAAAATATAAGTATCATTGTTTCATTTGTCTTTGCAAACTCATTATGTCTTTTATGAAAAAGTGTTGTTTATTTTTATCATAAAAATAAATTCAGATAAACATTTCGAATTTAATATTGAAGGAAATAATGGTTGTAAAATATATTTCAAAGTCTGTCATTTTATCAAAATTTGGTACAATTATTGAAAGTTTGTGTTTTTCATGAGAATTTTCATGTTCTGTTTATAAAAAAAATAGATTAGATATTCACGAATTGTTACGATTGCAAGAAGTCATTTTTCTTCACACATATGAATGTTAGAACGTCTTCCAATTTGTTTCTTTAATTTCCAAATTTCTCTACAAATATGGAGTTATCTTACACAATAAAAAAAAAATATTGCAGAATTATTTTCTAGCAAAATTAAAACTCTGAAAATTAATAAAAAATTTTTACTCCTTCAACGTTGGAAATCAGTTTTTAAGTATTCTAGGTATAATGTTATATTTTTATCAAAATTTTTACTTATAAATTCCTCGAATTTCGACCTATGTTTTTAATAAATAAATAAATGATATATAAAATAAATGTAAATTTTACATGTCCAGAAATCATTCTTGGTATTTTTTTTCTTTTTTTATTAAATATAAAATTACAATGTTGTCATATGTATTTACGTAGTCATAATTTATTCAATTTAGTTGAATGAAGCACATTGATGAGGATTACCAATTTATTATTATAAAAAATAATCCAATAAATAAATTCTAGTTCAGTTATGATGAAAATGATGATTCGAAAATATATTTTTATTAATCTATTATTCAGCGAAAATTTACTAGTTATGAAGTCATGGGTTTTCATTACAATTTGCACACATGAAATGTTATGTTTCTAAAAAAAAATATTTGATAATCATAGGTTGTTACAATTTGTCTACATGATTTTTTTTTTAAACAAATATGTTATGTAATATGCCGAGCAAAGTTCCTTTTTTCTTTTCCAGATTTATCTACACATGTCAAATTATCTTAGACAATAAATAAAGAATGTTGCTGAACTTTTTTATACTGATATTATTAGTATGAAAATGAATAAACATTTATCACTTTTTAAAGGTTGGAAACGTTTTTCGAAATAAATCAATTAAAATAATCAATAATATATATATTTTATATATATTAAATTATTATTATTATTATTATTATTATTATTATTATTACTAATATAATTATTTATAATAATATTTTAAATCAATTAAAATCATGATGATCATTGAATTTCCAAAATACTGTTGCGTCACAATCTAAAAATCTATGTAGTGTTGTATAAAGATACCAGAAAATACAATAATATTTTATGAATACTAGAAACATAAAAAATCACAAGAGATCTCAAAAATACTAATAATTATTATTATCTCTATGATAATAATCATAGAGATGTAATTTTCCCAGAAATATATATAAAAATACTGAAAATTTATCCAAGTTTGAATTATAAAATACCGAATTCAGAAACTTATAAAAAAATCTGCATCATACTAGAAATGTAAAACAAAACTACTGGAAAATCTCTTAAAGTTTCATAAACACAAAAAACAAGGAATCGTTGAATATTCAATGAATATGTGAAGATAAATCCGTCAAAAATTTCTGAAATCTATAGATTAATCTGCAAAATACCAGAAATCCAAGAAAATTGCTGAAGAATCTTTTACAGTTTAATAAATACTAAAAAACTTTTAAAAAATACTAGAAATCGTTTAATGCGGTCAATAAACAAGTTTAGATAATTTTCTCATAAATTTATTTTACAACCTCGAATCGTAGAATAAATAATTCTTTAAATACTTATAAATATAGGAAAAAGAAGTATACTGGCAATGCATTGGTAAGATCCTGTTTCTTAGAAAATCAATAAAATAATTCCAATTGTTGAATTTTCAACACTATAGCATCACTTCCTAGAAATTAATAGAGCGATCTATAAGAGTACAAGATTTCTATAAAAATTGAGGAGTAACCAGAAAACTTTATGAAAAGAATACAAAAATTTTTGGGAACCTACCAAAGGCTGAGTCTAATGTGTTAGATGACAATGTTGTCAGACATTGGAAATTCTAGGAAGTTCTAGGGAATTTATGGTAAAATCTGCCAAAAACCCAGCGGTCTTAATCATGAATACCACAAAATTACCTAGAGTTACCCATGACTAATTCGTCAGATATAAAAATTCTGGAGAAAACCCTAAAGTAAAATCATGAACTCCCCAGAATTTATAGCAAAATTTGGAGAGAAATATCGGGTTAAATAATAAATTCCTTAGGTTTCCTACAATTATCCATGACTGATTCGTCAGACAGTGGAAGTTCTATAATATTCTGAAGAAAACCCTAGGGTTTCATCATTAATTTTCCAGAATTCCCCAAAATTTCCTAAGATTTCCTATGCCCAACGAAAAAAATGAAGGTACATGAAAAAATATACTGCTACGAATTTTCTCGGCATTCGTAGACACTAGTAAAATTACTTGATCAATAATTTATTCACTATGCATATACTGAGAAAATTGTACCTTATTACAAAAAGCCAATATTTTTATTTCTTATTTGCAGAGTGTCTCTCGTCCCATTCTAATCACAAAGATTACAACATGAATTACAAAATCCCGAAATTCGAATATGCTACTAATATGAAAAAGCAATCCTGCGAGCCGATGGTAAATTTCGGAGCCTCGGCGTCTATTTACCCAACCAGTCAGGTAGAGAAAAAATGGGCAGAATCAAGCGTTACATGTTTCGATGAAGGCATTGATACTGTCGTTGAAGAAAGCAAAGATACTTACCAAAAAGTCGTGGATAAGGAAGAAAGTTGGGATCAGTACTACAGTCCCATTTCTGAAGAAAAAGGTTCTGTCTTCAAGGCTGATGAAGAAGTTTCCAAAGTCACTGCGGAATTCAATTCTGTTTCGACTGAGATAATTTTAAACGAGTCGGCGCCTGTTTCCACGATGATCTTTGATAGTACCGTAGAGCTTGACATATATAAAAAAGTCATGGATGAAAATAAAAACGAAGTTAAAGTCACTGAAACATCAAACAAGGATGTTAGTTGGGATAGCCACTGCAGTCCGATTTCTGATGAGGAAGTTTCCAAAGTCACTGAGGAATCCAAATCGAATTCGGTGACAGAGCCAATTTCAGAGGAACATGTGAACGTGTTTTCGATAGAGCATATCGCAAAATCGTCTACAGACACGGACGGATCTAATTGGACGTTGACAAAGCCGTTGGACCAGACGAAGAACGATTCAGATGAACACGAAGATGGTATGAGCGACACCATTTCGATCATGGCAGACACGGACTGGGCAGACGAGTGAGTTTTTGAAATGGTTTAATGAACTTGACAATTTTTTAATTAAGATTTACCAAGTAGCAAATCTCTAAACTTTAATGGTAATATTACAATCGAAGTTTTGAGGGCTATTTTTTAGTAGAAGATAGTAGAAGATACAGGTATTTTCTAGAAAAACAATGGAATTAAGCAGCGGAATGCGGAAACATTGCGTACAGTGAAAGTGGAAAACAAAACGTTTTTAACTGGTAGTTAAAGTGAAACGAAAAAAGTGTTTGGAGGGTATATATAACTGGTCTATGATATTGTGTAAAGAGCATAGTGTACTTGAAATTCTTTAGGGGACGGTAAAGGATAAGCAGATTCGGAAAATCGATTTTATTTTTTTTTTATTTCTTTGACGTTAAATATTTCAAAAACGTTGTGTCACAATTTCAAATAAATCGATGATACTGTGTAAGTTATGAAACACAATTTTTCTGTCAATTTTTGAGAAGAAAAAAACTTTTAACGTGTTTTTTTGAAAACCTGTGTTTTAAACTTCGTGAACACGATCATGCAACATCTAATCTATCGATTCTTTTCAAACATGAAACATTGTTTCTTGGTTTAAAACGCCTCCGCCCTCCGTTACATACATTTTTCTATTGTCATATTAAGCTAGTTTTCTACTTAAAAAATGGGAGAAAATTTAGCAACGACTAGAGGGGGAGGTGATAAAATTACCTCATACTTCAAGTAAACTTGACATCTTCGATATCAAATAATTCTACGGCGAGTTATTGTGTTCACCGCAAAACATATTTTTCAAAAGACGTTTTGAAAAATGCTCTCTGTCACCGGCTTATTTTTCAATATATAACGGAAATATAACTAAATATTTTCTAGATGATGCTTTATTATTTAAAAAAAATTAAATTAAACGTGCTTAAGCTGTATCTCCGTAAACTATCGGCGAAAAAACTATTTTTTGTTTCAAATTATCCCTCACTCTCCCCTGAACATTTGAAATTGAATGTAAAAAGAAAAAAGAAAAAAATTGTTGTAACTGTTTTTTAGCACTAATAGGTCAAAAAAACAAATTTTACACGCCCCCCCCCCTCCTATCTCCCGCAACAAAAAATTCTACTTAACCTTCACTGTGATTAAGAATTCTTCTGAATGGCAATCAAGCGAAAGAGAATTTGCCTAATTCACAAATCGTAGTTTTACTTAGTCGTACGAATTTTTTACTTATTTCTGAAATTCCTGATTTTTATTAAATTTTTTCCAAATTATGGACCATCTCTTAACGAGAAATGATTTTCGATTTCTTAAAACTTTGAGGATATAACACGTGTCTGTATTTTTTCGAAATTGGGAGAATTTTTTACGATTCACAAAATTATTTAATATTTTATGATAGAAAATTTATGATTGGAAGCATTCTTAGCCTTATTAATTTATCGAATTTGAATAAAAGAAATAATTATGAGAAAAATAATTAATTGAATTGTTAAATGTAAACATGTCTTGTAAATTTATGAATATTTTGTTTAAAATGTTAAAGTTTGTTTTATAAATTGAATTAATTGTTATTGTTAAAATAAGAATTCAGTTTAATTTAAATATTGTTGAAAATGAAATTTTATTTTTTGTGTTTTTTTTTAATGCCGAAATTAACGATTACTTCGCTTAAACCAATGTTTCCAAGTTTTTCAAATTTTGTTACAAATTTGAATTTGAACTACCTATTCAAAACTTTTCAATTTTTATAAATTGTTCAACTTATCAAGATATCTTTTAATTTATTTAAACACTTTACAAATATTCCAGATTTTTATAGACTAATAAAAAAATATCACCATGCGTATTATAAACAAACACAATACACTTATTGACAATCTATCAGTTTATTTTTATTTTTTGTTATTTTTGAGGTCAAACCTACTTTAAGCCATTTAAAATTTCCTAATTTTTCCCAAATCATCTTTTAAAGGAAAATGATTTTTGATTGCGCCATCAAACGAACTTATCTGTAAGTGATGTTCGATCGTGATTATACTAAAGTCTCGTTCGAATACGATTATTCACGTGTAATACTGCTACTTGTCCCAATGCACCACAAGGTTTAAAGCCAACATGAAAACGAACCCTCATCTTCTTCTAGACTCTCTCTCTCTCTCTCTCTCTCTCTGTCTTCTTTCTCATTCGTTTAAAGCTCCCATTAGGAATTCAGTGGGAAAAAAGGTGAGGGGGAAAGGGAAAAACGTGAGAACTATTCAGTGGAGTTCCCATCGTGGGCGGGTCTAATCGTCTTCGAACGAGACTTTATCACGATCGAACATCACTTACAGGTAAGTTCGTTTGATCGCTCAATTACACGTCAAGTCTCATTCTCAACGATTATTCACGTGTAGATGTTTAGAGTCGTGATGTAAGGTCTTTTTTCCCTTTATTCCATTCATTATGAATTAAGAATAAATATGTATTGAAAAAAAAAAAAAATAAATAAACGAGGCACATGTCGGTATGAAAAGATTTAAGTGGATATAATAACTTGAAAAGGAAAAAGTAAAAGAAAAATGTAATTCTTCTCATACGCCGTGAAAAAAAACGCCGACAAAGGCCTCCGAATCCACTGGGCGATTGTAATGTTTCGCAAAGACGCCCGAGTCTCTTGACCATCCGGCCGTCCTTTTGATGACTGCGAGTTGCTTGCCAAGTGGACTTAGCGTGAACAGGGAACTAAGCTCGTTACCTAGGCGTGGTATGAGGTTTCCGTGTCAATATCAAAAGGGCCTCGACTTGACCTATCGGTGGCAAGGTCGTCTCCATGTACTTATCCAAAATCCGGGTCACGCAGAGTTCTGGTTTTTTTTCTCGAAGACTGGTAGATTGAAGAAGGGTTGTGCAGCTCCAGGTCTCGACATTCTCAATAGCTGGGGCACCTCGATATCGTATCCCTGAGGGGTTCGTTTTATGTATGGAAGCGAAAGTGCTGCCAATGTCTGAACCAGCTGTGCTGTGCTCAAGGCCAGAAGCAGAACCAATCTTTCCATCAGCCTACCTAGCGACAGGCATTCCAAAGACTACCAGTTCTCCATCTCCCTGAGAACCCGTCCGGCATCCCAGGTTTTCTCGTACATCGGCCTCGGAGATCGAAGACGGAAGCAGCCTTTGAAAAATCTGGCTACGTCAATGTCCTTGGAGACGTTGTCTTTCACTATCAGGGAAATCGCGGACCTCGTCGAATTCATTTTTGTGTATGAAGCCCCCCCTCCCCCATTCCAAATCCCAGTTAAGAAGGAAAGGATGTCCTTTGTCTCGCCTGAGTGCGGGTCCAGAGCCTTCTCTTCGCTCGCAGAACTTGAGCCACTTGGTGAGGAGTCCTACATACTGCTTCAGTGTGGGCAAAGCCAGGGATTCTGTCATGATCACGGTTGCTGGCCCCGGTATTCCCTGTCCCTGGAGCGCCTTCCCGATAATCTCGCGGCAACGAGCTACAGCTTCTGAGCCAGAGGGTTATGGATTGTCCTGCAAGGTGACCATAAAAGTTCAGGAAAAGGCCTTTATTGGATCGAGGGGAATGTACGAAGGGAGTTGAAAATTGGGAACCATGGTTGATTTGGCCATAGTGGTACCACTACAATTACCGTTGCCCTGTCCGTAATAAGCTTCCTTAGGACCCTAAAGATCAAAGCGAAAGGCGGAAACGCGTAAAGAAAACCTAGCGAACCCCAGTCGTATGTGAAGGCGTTGACTGCTACGGCCTCAGGGTCTACCCACCATGAAAAATATCTGGAGCATTTCGCGTTGATTCTCGAAGCGAACAGATCCACTTCAGGAGTACCCAGATTCTTTGTAATGATCTCAAAAGCATAGTCAGCCAACTCTCATTCTGTATCAATTCCGGTGACTCTTAATCTGCTTCCACGTTCGTGGAAGATTTATCTGATCGAGGGGCCCTTGAGATGTCAGATTGAATGGGTGGTCTTTCGAATTCGAGCCTAAGGCCCTGTATACAATTCAAAATAAATTCATTTTTGGTCAAGTTCTTCCAGGCTGGGAGAAATAATTTTAAACTGCCAGCTCTTACCTCTAGCGTCTTCCCCGCTCCGATCTCAGGTGCCTGCCGCGTCGAACTGGACTCCGTTGCTGCTCCGGTGGTTTTGCGAACAGCAGGGTCTTTCCTTGGCCTCCCCTGTTGTAAGCCTGCCTCGGTTGGCCTTGAAAATTCTGGGGCAGGCTCCTGGCATTTCCTGAGTGCTGCAACTGGCTCCTGGCATTTCTCGAATACAAAGGTTTCGAGAGCTGTTTTCTCGGTTGATTGAATGGATCATGCCCCACCCTAGCAGCCGACTTGGTGGCTCTTAGTTTATCCTCCAGGATAAAGGATATTATATTTTTATTATTTTATATTTATTATTTATTATATTTTTTATATATTATTCTTATATTTATTATATATAATTAATAATTTAATTATTATTATAAAATAAATTTTTTCCTCAAGGAAAATTCAACACATGTTATTTACATTTGAAATTTAAACGGCTCTGGGGCACGTGTTAATATGAACCGATCACCTTCCAATTTTTTTCAATTATTCTAAAACTTTTTAAAGGGGGGAATGGAAAAAATTCCGACATCGCTTAAATAACGGACACCCTGATAAATATATATATATATATATATATATATATATATATATATATAAATCAAAAAAGATATTCGAGTTAGAAATTTCTACCAATTAGATTTCTCTGATTTCAAACTCGAATATCTTTTTTCATTTTGAGTTTTGTGAAAAGTTGCAAAGGACTTTTTAACTCAGAAAAATATGAAGAAAATTTGAAAGGACTTTTTAACTCAGAAAAATATGAAGAAAATTTGGATAAAGTTTAGCCCGTGGTTTTTATCCCCATTCGTCGAAAAAGTGCATTTATTGTTTAAAATTTAGACTTGAATAACTTTTTTAATTTTGAGTTTTGTGAAAAATGGCAAAGGGAAAATCGTCTTAGAATTTGATGAGGAATTTTTTTTTTCGATTAATCGGCCATCACTGAAACACCCTGTATATATAACTCGCACAAGACGAGGAGAGTGCTGAAATTTTGCGTCTCTCTCGCTCGGGCACGTCTCTCCCACTCTGGCCCGTGAACGGCCAAATTTGCTCATAAAAAAAACATACTTCGTTTGAATTCCAGCATGGCTCTACTATGCACGAATTTAAAACTTTGATGAAAGTGACACTAACATTTTTTTTCTCTAATCCGGTGGGGGGGGGGGGATAATTGATATGATGTCCCCCCCCAACATCTTTTGGGGGGGAGACATTGTCCCCCTACCCCCCCCCCCTGTGGCTACGCCTCTGTTTGAACACTTTACAAACTTTTCAGATTTTTATAGAAAAATGAGAAAATATGACGATGCATATTTCAAACAAACACGATAAAAACAATCTACGAAATCGGTGAAAGTTTTCTTTAATTCATCAAAATTTTCGTATCTTATACACATACTGACAATCTTTCAATTCATCTGTAATTTCTGCCCTTTAAGAATTCGAACGTAATTTTAACAATTTGAAAATTTTCTAATTTCTCCCAAATTTTCTTTGTAAGGAGAATGGTTTTGATTGTACAAATCTTTTAAGTTCTTACACGGTTTATGTCATTTTTAAGAAGTTTTCCGTGATCTACGGAATAAATTAACATTTCATTCATTGAAAATTCAACGACTTAAGGAATTTTTTCCCTATTTTTAGCTTGAACTTTCAACATTCCAAAAGTTTCTATTTTGCAAAGTTCCATGGCTTGAGGCTTACAAAAAATAAATTTTCGACAACTTATTTTACTGATACTGAAAACGAACGACAATTTTAACAAGTATTTCTAGCAATACATTATATTTAAGTTGAAATATCGTGAAATATTCGAAAAAATACTAGATTTCGACTGATTTTTTAACGTTTTTGGTGGTGAAAAATTGACTTGTCGATTGATTATATCGATTTTTTGTAAAATAATTTCCATTCTTAATATATTCTGCATTTACACATCATACTTTTTCCAGGAAACAAATTTAATGATAATTGCGTATGTCAATAATTGATTTATTGAATCAATTGAGTAACATTAACTTTAGTATTGTAACTATGCTTATAAATAATATAACTTGAAAAATAATATTAATGTATAAACAAGAAATAAAAAAAATATAAATATCATAAATATAAGTAATATAACCTTATAAAGTATAATAATATAACTTGAGTATAGTAAAGAGTTCATTTAAGACGACTCAGAAGACATTTTCTTTCCGTCCTTCTTCCTCTCAACTAGTTCATATTCTGTGCGTCATTCTCGCACTACAGTAGGTTTCGAGTCCCCTCGAGAAGAGACTTTTGATCTCCCTTTTCTCTTTCAGATTTTCAAGCAACAATTATGAACCGTCTACGAAAACGAAAATGAGAAATTTGTATGCTCAGGCCAAAAGTCAACCTTTAGGAACAAAAAAACTTGAACGTAAACCTGATTCTTTTGACATTTCGAAACATGAAGTTGAACAAAAGAAAATGAAAGACAAAGAAACTGAAGATCTAAAAAAACCTCATTACGATTCGGATGAATCCAGTTCTTGTATTAAAAGTTACAGAAGGATGACAGTGGAAAGGCCATCAGAGCCAAAACCTCATTTTGGAGTAGAAAAGCCAGATAAAAGAGGTTCAATTCGCGACAGGCTTTCGTTACCACCTGTTTCTCGAATGTCGATAAAAGTGCGGGAACCAAAGCAGATGCCAGGATTGCAAACATCGGAGGGAAAAAGAGCCAGCGTATTAAGTAAGCTTGAGAAGACGCCATTGAACGCACAAACGATCTTCGAAGGGCAATGTGGTTCTAAACTTGCCACGAATATATGCCTCAAGAAAGATTGCATTTATTGCCCAAAAACGGTGAGTTTAGAAACCAATAAATATTTTTTATACCTCAACCATTACCAGCAAGTTTTTCACCTAATGCACAGCAACGGAAGAATTTCACATTGTGTTGGATAACGTATGAAACACCCACATATTTCACGTGGTTTCAAATCACATTTGAATCTCATTCAATGTATGATACTAAATTCTTGAGATTTAAAGATGCTATTGTTTTCTGTTTCAGATAAAACCGGTTCTTCTAGAACTGTGGAAATTCCCTGTGGAAGAAATCCTTGAAGTTCTTGGGGAAGCTGTAAAAAGGCACTTCAATTATTTTGTCATCACAACGTACACTGACCTCATCTGTATGATGAGTTACGAAGACGCTTTGAAGATATTTGGAAAAGTTTGTCGTTTAAATTGCTTCAATGATGAGACGACAATTAAAAAGATTTTGGCGATTCTTCATAGTAAGAATATCCCCCTCGAGCAAATTACTGCCAACATTTTGTACTTGGCGAATTGCTCTTCAGCCTTGGTCGAAAGAATCATGGTTGTTGTAGAAAAGGAATATTTGAAGGACGGCAATTATTGGCAAATCCTGAAAATATATTTCAACCGCATTAGGAATGCTGATTCCACGAAGAGGAAGGACATGTGTCCGACTCCGAATCAGCTGTCCAATATTTTGCAGGACTGTATTTATCACAAAAAAGAGAATTCTTATCTGGAAGAAATTTGCGAATTCTTCGGGTTTTTGAAGTACGATGCAGATTGCAATTTGGAATTCAATGAGAACTACAGAATGAGGTTTGTGGAGATGTTGAAAAGAAGGGGACTGGGCCACTTCCTCAATATTTTCAATGTTCAGGATAGAAGAGAAGTGGTAGATATGGAAATCTCCGAAGACAAGTCCCCGGATGAATCACCGATTGTGCAAAGTGTCCAGGTATGAATAATTTTTTGTGTGGAATGGTTGTCAAGGAATTCTGAATGTATATCTAGGTGCGAATGTGTGTCGTTTTGTAGTGGGACTAATGTTTTCGAAACGAAGATAAAATAACAAAGCGAGAGTTGTTAACCTCGTGCTGGGCGATGAAAATATTTCAGGTTGTGTTGGGCAACATGCAAAACACCTACATTTTCTAATTTTCTACCTTTTCTAGCTACTTTTTCGTCTTTTTTGTTGGAGTCATATACGTTGCTCAGCACAATGTAAAATTTTTAAGTTGCTGTGCATGAGGTGATGGTGAAACTCACTGGTGATGGTTGGTGTGTAAAAAGAGAAATGTTGTGTTGTGGTTTTAATCTGCTGGTGTAAATAACTAATCGTTATATTGAAGAGTAAAATTTTTATGATTTATAGTTGAGAACAAATCTACACAGAAATTAAAAATTAATACTGACAATTTCTTTAAATACTAGGGCATTTTTGAAAACTGCTGAATTTCGTGATAAACTAGTAATAAAAATATAGTAAAAGTATGAAAAACTGATCAAATACGGGAATTTATCTGCAGATATGATTTTTTCGAACACTTATAAAAATTCCGAAAAGATGATGAAACTGGGAATTTTTTCATTTAGTTCTATAGGTTTATAGAGACATTTACTGTAATTTTCAGAATTCTAAAATTGTACGAACCCAAAAGTATATAAAAAGTATTCAAAAAACTAGAAACGTGTAAACTTATAAGGATATATTTTTCTGAAAAATTTATGTAAAAGGCTTAAATATAAAATTCTTTGAATTTAAGAGAATCGATTTCTAAAAATCTATGAATGTCTGAAAAAATTCAAAATTAAAAAATATGCTAGAAAATGCTACAAAATTCTATGAATGCTAAGAAATACTGAACATTTCTTGAAATATTAGACCATTTTACAAATAGTGCATAATTTCGTGAATAACTAGGAGTACAAAAATAGTAAGAGTCTAAGGAGTTGATTAAATACCAGAATTCCGGTGCAGATATGGTTTTTTTGAATATTTGTAAAAATACTGAAGAAACGATAAAACTCTGGATTCTTGAATATGGAAATTCTGTAGATTTATAGAAAAATCTATTATAATACGCAAAATAGTAAAATCGTCAGGACACTGAAAATATAGAAAAAGTGTTAACAAAACTAGTAACATGTAAACCTGAGGATATTGTTTTCTGAAAAATTTATTAAAATACTTCATATTTAACTTCTTCTGAATTCTAGCGAATGAAATTCCAGAAATCTATATGTGTATATGGAAAAACTCAAGATCTAGAAATAATTATATAAAATTCTAAAAAGTTTTAAGAGTAGATACTAATAAATACAGAGAGGAAAGAAAAATCGTTTGGAAAAACCGAAATATCCTCAAAATTGTATATATACCTATGAAAACACGAAACTCTAAAAGTTCTAGAAAAAAAAACTCGTAGAATACTAGGAATTATTAAAAGTAATTTTTTCTGTAAAATCTCAAGAAATATTAAAAATTCGAAAAACCTAAAATTCTGTACCATCGAATTCTGTAAATGTTTGTAGATACCTATGTTCAGTCTAGAAATCTATTGAAATACTAGAAACCCATACATAATTTAACGAATATAATTTTTTTTTTATATAATAATAATAATATTTACTCTGAATCTAAAAATATTTTATTTTCTAAAAAAATGGATAAAATTGATGGAAACCTGTAAATCATTTAATTCTATAAAATTGTATAAGAATTCATTAATATGCCACGAAGTAATTTGTTTTTTTTTTGCTTCGAAACGCGTTTCAGCCGGAAGTGGGTCATTTTCCTTTGCAGCCACATAATCCAATACCTCATCAGCCACAAGTAGCTCCAATTGTCCAAAAAGATCTCAGACTGCATAAGCAGAGTGAACATGCCATTCCTTGGACTTTGACGCCAATCAGTTCTTTTTGTGGTGAGTTTTCAAAATAACGCATGTATCGTAATTTCAAACATATTCCATAGCTTTGCTGATTCAATTGGTGTTTTTGTGAGTTTTCAAAAACTTTTATAATCCAACGTTTGAGATTATTTAGGAGATATTATTTGAAATTGGTTAAATTTTGTGACGTCTACAAAACATGATGCACATTTTCACATTAGAATGGTGGGACAAAGTAGGTTTTATGGGTTTCAATTTCTCTTGAAATTCGGGTTAAGTTAACTGCATTTAATGTAAAAATGAAAAATTCTGAAATATAATTTTTAATAGGAAAAACATTTCAAAATAATGAAAAATTACTTAGTGAAATACAGAGGTCGTGATAAGTAGTTTCATAATAAACATTTAGAGTGTAAAATGATGTATTATTTGTAAAATCACTAAATCGAAAATTTAAGAGGATTTGTTCTCGAACAAATTCCGATTAGATACGTTTGCGTAAGATAACTAGGAAAATGAAAAATTATTTCAATTTTGTATGTAACACAGGTCAATTTAAATCTAGGAAAAAGTTGAAAATCTGAAAAGCTTCCAATTCTAAACCAACGAGTTTTATATATGAATATATGAATCCACAGTTTTCTGGAAAATCTCAACAAATACAAATAATTCGAGCTATAGAGCATACAATTCCAAAAAACGTATAGTGTAATCTATAGGAATAAACGAAACTCGTAAAGATACTAGAAAATGTTTCAAAATCAATATTAAAAAAATATGTAAAAGTATATTTCTGAATAATAATTATAAATTACTGCTTATCTACAGAAATTTGAATTCTATAGTATTAAATTGCAGAAAATTACCAAGTTATTCACAAATATATTAAAATCTTTGAAAATACTAGAAATCTCTTCAAAATTTTGTGAATAGATAAATTATTCGAAAAACGCTAAATATTGATGTATTGAAAGTTACATAAATATAATTTTGAAGAAAAACTTTTATTCCAAACAATTTTGGAAAATCCTTCTTAAACTAATCGTGGCGATTCCGCAAAATATAATTTAACTATATTTTTCTGCCCTTCAAACAGGTCACGTTCCACCGACGGAAATTCGTTTACAGAGCGAAAATTTTCAAAATCTGTACCAAGATTTGAAATCATTACGAGAATGTTTGATCATGAGAGATTTCAAAATGGTTTTTGATATAATCTTCAAGTGTGAGAAAGAGTCTAGTTGTTCATATAACAAATGCTGGCAACTTATTTATTCTTTCGCTCACGAGCATTCCCTTCTGAACTGTGGTAAGTAGCAACCGATTTTCCTCAACGGGTCTTACGTTTACTCCTTAAGCTACAGTATGAATATTATTAATAAATGAAAACATGAAAGTTAGTTAAACAGATAACTAGTATAGAATATACTAATACTTGATAGTACATATATTAATGAGGAATATATGATCCCTTTATATAATGAAAAACTTAATCGATATCACTTAATTAACCGGGAAGTTAAACAAAGTGAAACTTCTTATGTCCTCCCGTAGTAACATTTTTTAGAACTTTTCGATAAGATTTGAATCTATGGTGAGACAGAGTGAGTTTCGCTTTGTGAAACTTCTTATGTCCTACGACAGTACAATTTTTAACTGTAAGGGACCAATTTTTAAACAGTAGGTGAGCTAAGCCGGTTCTGGTACAGAGGTCCTATGAGCTATAACCGGCGTTGCTGATCTACTAAAGGACTAATGTTTAGTCAGCGGCATTAGCAAGAATTCTTTCGTAAGATAGAAATTCATCATCAGTTTTCTTTGTACTTTGTAGATGAATCGACCGTGCCCACTTCGGCATTGCCATTCTGGACGTTCATCACTCACTTGAAAAATTTTAATGAATGTTTGAGAAAAAAACTGTACGTCCCTGCTCTAGAAGTTTTTAAAATGTATTTGGAAAAATCGTCCAAAGAACAACAATCATTTTTCCTGACAGTGGTTTTTACAATTCTTCGAAAAGACGTATTGTGTTGCGAGGACTACTTCGAGATGATTAACATCGCAGGTAAAAAATTTTGGAAAAAACACTTTCCTAATACTATTACATAGCTTTTCGTTGCAATAGTTTGTCGATTCTCGTTTTACATTGAATCACTGTACTGTATGTAAAACCAGGAAGTGTTTTTTCATCCGTCCAAAATATTGTCATCAAATGTATTCGAGCAAGTTTATATGAGTTTTTCATAACTGAATTTTCATGCAAAAAGAAAAAATCCTGGGTTACTGTATTCCTGGACTTTTTTGTTTTATGTTTGGATTATTATTATATATAAGTATATATTAAAATATATGAAAATATTTATTTATATAATAATTGTACAATATTTTTCAATAAACTATGTCAACAAAGTGAATGTTATGCTTTCATTGTAAAATTTAACACTTTTTTTTGTACCTTTTCAGTTTCCCTGGGATTGAATGAGCCGGTGCGGAAAACGCTAATTGATTTAGCAATGTACCTTATCACTGATTTTACAGTTTGCCAACAATGGCATTCCGCACATTATTTGCTGCAAAATCTGAAACCGCGTGAGGAAGATTACAGCGCCCTCTACGTGATGATCAAAGCCCAAGTTTTGATCGCTAACGAACTTCCCCGAGAAGCCCTCGATTTGTTTAAAAGTAAATTCTCACATTTTTAAATTGTGAATGGTAACGTTTTAATCGTAGCATTGCATGGTGACACGTAGACTTGAGTTTGTACATTAGAAATTTGAAAACTGCACGTTGAAAACTGCACGTTGAAAACTGCACGTTGAAAACTGCACATTTGAAAACTGCACGTTGCAAATTTGAAAACTTCACGTTGAAAAAACTGCACGTTGAAACTTTGAACTTGAAACTCGATACTTTTTTAAAATGTTATTACCGTAGGACATAAGAAGTTGAACTTGTTGAAACTTCTTATGTATAGTATTGACTTAGCCGAGGCGTCGCCAAAAAGTATACATAAGAAGTTTCATAAAAAGAAACCGACTAAAAAACGAAACTCGCTCTATCTCGCTGCAGATTTGAATCCTATATAAAGGTTTCGAAAAATGATACAAAATCACAAAGTGAAACTTCTTATGTCTTAACGTAGTACCATTTATAAAAAGTATTGAGTAGATGAACTAAGCTGGTTCTGGCCCTAGAGAGCATACATAAGAAGTTTCATTTCGTGAAACTTGTAATGTACAACCATAATTTCATTTCAAAGAAGTATCTCTCTACATATCATACATACATAAATTAGTTCTTTACAATATATCAGCTAAGCTGGTTCTGGTTCCGAGAACCTCTGGACCAGAGCAGGCATAGTTAACCTACTTCGTCAAAACTCGTTCTTTATAATAAAAAAAGTACTATTTATGATTAAAAATTGTACTTTCGTGAGACATCAGAAGTTTCACTAAGAGTTGGGACGGGATAGCTCAGCTCATATACTCGTTTTTTCTTCAAAGTTTTACTATAGTAGTTTATAAGAAGTTGAACTTTGTGAAACCTTTCATGTATGTTTTTGTCTTAGACAAGGATTCTGTTACTTCTTCACCAGTCATATAATGAATATGGCTTTCTCTGTCGTTTTAAAATATTCAAGGAATTCGCATGTTGATAAACGTAGCAATTTGCCCTACGATATTTTTTAAAACGTTTTTGTCATTCTGCAGGATGCAATCTCATCTTTTTGAACCGAGAAAAATGGCAATTACCGAGTAACAAACTCGATGAAAATTTACGAGCAGAGATAATGGATGTTTTGATGTTATCTCTTTGCACACCGGAATTCGCAGATCACGGGCTTTTTCTTTTTGAAATTGTTTTGACCGATCAACAGAACACGTTCAGACCAATAGGTAATCTTTCCTGATTATATATCTCGAATTTTCAATTCTTCCTTGAATATGGAACTTGACATTACAATGTACCTACAGTTTTCGAAATTTTTTCAAATAATGATTTTAAACATAATAAACACTTTTCAAAGATATAAGACAACCTAAAATATTATGAAAAATTGGACATTAAATTTGATGGACATAAAATTCTTTGGTCATTACGGTTTGGACATTGTGGAGTCCTACCGGATTTCTGATTAACATGGGTCAAACATTTTTCGCAGGTTTAAGATATCATGTAGACATGCTTATGATGAGTTTGATCGAAAAGAACGACGCTGATGCTGTCTTAAAATTGATCGGTTTTATTTTTGAGCACGGATTTTCACTGAAATCCTCCACGTTTCGTTTGCTGGTAATTTTTCTTTGCCGCTTTGATGAAAATTTGGCAGTACCCGTGTTCAGATATGCTTCGAATTTAGGTGTCTACAGCACACTTTCGGTATGTTCTTTCCATTATTTAGTTATCATGATCCTTAGAAAAATTTTTCAAAAACAACAATGTGCTTCAAAATTTCTATGCAGTTAGTTATAATAAATATAATTTTCAACATGAATTATATGTTTAACAAAAATTTAAAGAGTTAAATTTTTATGTAATGAAGATTCTCCTGATCATATGATACTGAAAAGTATTGAGTTTCGAAAAGTGTATAGACATTTAGAAAATTAAAAAATTTTTTGAGGTATATAAATAATGAGGAAATATGAAAAATAATGAAACTTTTAGGAATAGATGAAGTAGAGTTATATAAGGTATATTAATACGCATAATAAAAAAATTTTATTCTTGGAAGGTTTAAAATATATAGAGCAATTTACAAAAATACTAGAAAGTCATTCTGTTTTATAAATACTTAAAAAAATGTGATAAACAAAAAAATTAAGAATAACTCAAAATCTATGTAAATATATTAAAAGTTTTTATAAAAATAATGAGAATGTTATTATACTGTAAATTTACATTATGAAATCTATAAAATAGCAGAAAAACATAAAAAAATTTTTAAAAAACTCTAAAAAATAATAAAACACAAAAAATCTATGTAAATGCATCAATCTCAGAAATTTAATCAATGGCTATAAATCGATCGAGATTTCAATTCTATTCCATCATATTCTAGAAATCTTTATGGCAATCTACAAAAATACAAAAGAAAAATTTTCAGTTTCATAAGCACAAATAAAATGCGAGAAATAATTAAACTCTTTCAAAACTCAAAATCTATGTAAATATATTCAAATATGATTGTTTTGTTATAAAATAAATTTATATTAAAAGTCTATTAATTTAAATAATAAAAGCTATTTACACTACAAATTTTTAAAAATAGCAGAAAAACGTTAGTAAATCTTGAGAATCCTAAAACATTCAGCACACGAAAAATATATATAAATGCAAAAATCCTGAAAATATAATAAATTACTGGAAAACGATTGAGATATCAATTCTAAAGCATCGAATTCTAGAAATCTAAATAACAATCTACAAAAACACTGGCAAATTCTTCAGTTTCATGAACGCAACAAAATGCATGACATGCTATAATCAATCTATGTGAATACATTAAAATATTATACACTGTTTCGCGAGAAAATAAGTTTATATTAAAAGCCTACCTATTTAAATTATAAAAATTTGATTTTACTGTTAATTTATATTATGGAATCTAGAAAAATAACTAAAAATCGCTAGAAAATCTTGAGAACAATAACAAAATTAAGAAAACACAATACATTTTTATAAATGCAATATTCCCAGGTATCTACTTCGGAAACCATAAAGATACTAGAAAATTCTTTAATCTAACGAATACCATAAGAAAACAAATATAATAAAATGCCGAAAGAAGCATATTTTTCTAGTATTTTGAGAATTTCTGAAATTTCCGTATTTCACGCTATTGATACAATTTTGTCATATTTTTTTAAATTTTTATAGATTAATAAGAATTCTATGATTCGCTTTATAAATTTATAGAATTCAATAATGAATAACAAAGCTTTCAAGTTTTTAGTATTTTTATACATTTCGTATTCATTTGTAGATTGCTATGTAGACTAATTAGAATTCTTATTTGAATAGAATCAGTATTTCTTTAAATGTCTAGGAAAATCAGTCTTACCTAGATTTTGAATATTTTGAAGATTTTTTATAGCCCCGTACTTATACAAGTGTTAATTGGATTTCGTTGCGTTGTAAAGTGGCTTTTATAGATTTCTAGTATTTCTACAGTTTTTTGAATACGTTTTTTTTGTAATTCTATGTTCTAGAATTTCAAGTTGTATAGATCGTACGTATTTGTTGAGATATTTCAAAAAACAGTTCTGAATAGAATTCTAATACCTACTTTGATTTTTTTTTGGTTTATTCATGATTCAAAAATTTTTTTGGTACTTACATGTATTTCTGTCTAAATATTTCTGGAATTCGATGCTCCAGAATTAAAGGTTTCTTAGATTTTCAACATTTTTGTCAATTGTTGTGTTTTTTTATCATTAATCCAGATCATAATAATTTAATTATAATTTTTCTGGAACCAGGATTATTGCTGTTATTTTTAAGTAAGTGTTATAAAAAATCTTTAATTCTTTTTCAATTTGACAAATAACAAAATATCTTATGCAAATCAACATTTGAAAATACAAGTGAGGAAAACAATGACTGATAAAAATTGAAAAAGAATCCAAAAATCTTATAAATGGCAAATAAATAACCAAGTAAATTTGTAATTAATTGGAAACTTATTTTCATATTCGTGGATGTTTTGCTTATTGATGAAAAAAAATTAGAAATTCTTTGTTAATTTTCCAGCAAAAGCCTCTGGAATTACGATCCATCAAACAAGTTGTGAAATGCGACATGGCAGAAGAAGAATTGTACCTTCTGTTTTTTGAAATGACAAGATGTTTGTACTTGTACATTGGGCAAGCTTTGGACAAAATGGGACCAAACCAACTGCACGTTTTCCTCATTATGGAGGTATCTTTAATAGCTATTTGTATATCAAAGTGCTACAGTATAACGTTTTTCGGCGGGAGCAATGTTTTCGAAACAAAGATAAAATTTCATTTTGTGTTTGGCAATGTGTAAAACGCCTGTAAATCGAAAAAGTAGCTTCAACTACTTTTTCGTCTTTTTTTTGCCTAAGTGACGTGACCTGACCGGGCGTTTTACACGTTACCCAACACAATGTGCAATTTATGAATTGCTGTGCATGAGGTGAAAAACTGGTGATGGTTGTGGTGTAAAAAAACACTTGTTCATACAATAAAAAAATAATAATAATTAATAATACTTCATTTTGTTTTTTAGGATGTTCCTTCAAAGAGGAAAGTGCAAGATGATGTTTTCAGAGACGTCGAAGGGATGATCGAAAAAATGCAACGTTTCAAATTGACGATTACAAAAGTGTTGGCTCGAAAATTCTATCCGCCAATTGAATTGACAGGAAGATCGGCGGAACGAGTGATCAAAGTGAAAAGTAAGTCGTTGCTGAGACATTTGAAACATAGCAGCTTCGCTCACAAACATGCAAACTTTCTCTAGTAGAGCGTTTTCAAGTTTGCAAATTATTTTTTTTACTTTTTCGAGTGTTTAAATACGCATGAATTTTTTAAACTTTTGTAGTTTCTTTAATGCATGACGCCAAAGAATTTAGTTGAAGCGAAATGTTTTTAATTTTAGTTGAGAAACAAGAACTTTAGTGTATACCAAAAATTTTATCTTGAAAAATTTGTGAATCTCGAGAAAAAGTGAGCTTGAAACTTCGACTTTAAGAATAAATATTTTTATATACATAAATAAAAAAAAACAAACAAATTGGCGAAGAAGTGGCTTTATAACGTAAAAAAATATTTTTGTTGAAAACTTTCGAAATATGACAATACCAACTTGTTCTTGTCATCTTGAAATAAGTTTCGAACGTTTGACATTTCCAATGTTTGTCTTTTTGTTTTCTATAGAAAATATAGGAAGATCAGAATCAAGAGTGTAAGATTATAGCGAGTAAAAAATGTGGAACTGAAAAATATGAAAGCTAAAAATTATTATATTTTGATGATTAGTATATCAAAAAACCACATTATGTTAGACACTGTATAAATATTCAAGTTATGAAAGTCGAAAAGCACTTAAAGCCAACTCTGAAATTCGTGAATTATGCAGCATTGTGATCCTAAAAATTTATAATTACGTAGATACATAAAATGTCAGTATTGTTTTCCGAATATTAAAAACTTTATAATAAAAAATTAGGAATCATTGAAAATACAAGAAATCAACTATTGCTGAGAAAAACTTGATAAAAATTTAAAGCGTTAAAATTAATAAAAAGATATTGAATATTTTGGAATTTTTCATACTTTTTAAAAATTTTGTTTAGAAATTTTTTTAGCTAGTTCTTCGAATTTTTGGATTTTTATTGAATAGTCTATTCAAAACATTTATTTATCAGATAAAAATTTTATTTGGTAATAACATTTTTAGAATGCGTTTGAAATTCTTAGGAAAATTTTTGAATTTTTTGTTAATTTCTATATATTTTATGAGTATTCATGAACTAAGGAAAGCCTAAAATGTGAATTAGGGTAATTACATTCCAAAGATTAACCGTCAATTTAAAAATTGTATTATACGTATTTTCAAGTCGTTTTGGGTACCAATAATTGTTTATAAATTGTAATAACTATTTTTGATTTCTCTAGATTCTACTCCGCCATGGGAAAAACAATTTTTCAATCTACTTTATTTTCTTTATTTTTTTATGAATGTAGCAGTTATGGTTTTCTTATAATTAAATTGTGTTTTATTGTAAAAATATTACTGTATGCAAAATGCTGTACTGTTTATTGAAATAATAATTGATTAAAAAACTGAAACGGAACGAGTTATTTGTTTTTCTACTTTTTAAATGTTTGAGTTTTTTAATAGTTGAAGTTTGAATATCTAAACTTGAATTTTTTGGAAGTAAACGGAAACCTGATGATTGGCGAGAATCCTGAACAAAAGATGGCCATTTTTCAAGTATTTTAGAGTTATTTGTTTCCATTTATAAGGTAAGTATTTTATGGAATTTCACCTTTTTTTTAGTTTATTTGAGGAGATTGCGAATTTGAAAATAATGGCATATTATTATGCCAAAGTTTTTAATTATTGTGAAAAATAAAAAATTAAAATTTATGGGATATTCATGAAATTAACTGAAATAATTAAAAGTTCTTGAAAATCAATAAAATTTCTGAAAAATTCATCGTAAATTAAGAAATTCATGGAAAATCACTGAAATTTCATGAAATCAATCATTTGTTTTTAGTTTATTTGACGACATTCCTGATTTTAGAAAAATGCCACATGATGAGTAGGTATAATTTTCCAAAACTCTCAATTATTGCGAAAAATTTGGCGTCATTTTTTATACATATTCATTGACTTTTTGAATGATTTAACTATCTTCTAGATCAATCTGATAATTGTTTTTGCTGTGTTCGACAAAGAAGAATTCTAAAACTCTATAAAATTTTCTAGTGATTACAAGTTATGTAAAATTTCTGACTAATTTTTTTTCATATTTCATGATTTTTTTAGCATACATCATAGTGTTGGGATTCATTAATCAAAATTGAAGATTAATTCTTTTACAGTTTCTATGATCTAACAGTATTTCACAGTTCAAAATAGTTTCGAATTCATGAAAATGTTCAAAATATGTTCAAAAATATGTTCAAAAATGTTCAAAATAGTTTCGAATTCATGAATGGGGATGAAAACCACGGACCAAACTCTACCCAAATTTTCTTCATATTTTTCTGAGTCGAAAAGTTCTTTGCCACTTTTCGCAAATCTCAAAATC
>JAPYZL010147721.1:0-11899 GCA_030522825.1 Platygaster orseoliae
GCATCGAAGCTCAGTTACGCCATCTTTGGCAGACGTGGGAAATCGAGTTTTCGATGTTCGAGTTGTGAAAAAGTCCTTTGCCACTTTTTACAAAACTCAAAATCAAAAAAGTTATTCAAGTTTGAAATGTAAATAATAAACGTGCTCTTACGAGGAGTGGGGATAAAACCCACGTACTAAAATTTACTTAAATTTATTTCATATTTTTCTGAGTCTAAAAATCCTTTACCACTTTTCGCGAAACTCAAAATCAAAAAAGATATTCGAGTTAGAAGTTTCAACCAATCAGATTTCTCAGATTTCAAGCTCGAATATCTTTTTTGGTTTTGAATTTTTTGAAAACTGGCAAAAGACTTTTCGACCCAGAAAAATATGAAAAAAATTTAAGTGAATTTCGGTACGTGGTTTTTATCCCCACTCCTCGTAAGAGCACGTTTATTGTTTCAATTTCAAATTTGAATAACTTTTTTGATTTTGAGTTTTGTGAAAAGTGGCAAAGGACTTTTCGACTTGAAATTCAAAAAGGAATATTAGATTTCTTTTTGGTACGGGGATTTTGGTATATCCTGTATTTCGAGACACTGTCGGATTTTGACCGTCGCTATATTTGAAATCGTAATAATTTTCACTGATGGATAGTGTGAAGTTTGAGTTTTCCGTACTTTTACTGTGACAAAAAAGAAAAAATCAACTTTAAAAAATTATTACGTGCATTTTTGGGTATTGTAATGATATCATTGGCGTGAAGGAATTTTTTAAATAAAATAAATGTAATAGCTTCATCGTAAATCATTTAAAGATCATAAATAAATAATAATATCGTTAAATCAATATTTATTAATGTATCAGCAAAGATTATGTGAATTCAGATCTTGTATATAATTTCGAGACACGGTCGGATGATGTCCGTCACTATATTTGAAATCGTTAATAATTTTCACCAGTGAATAGTCTGAAGGAAGATGTTTGCATTTTTCACCCTTGTACAGTGACATAAAAGAAAAAATCAAGTTTGAAAAATCATTATGAGCATTTTTACAAAAAAAATGTTGAATTTCTCAACCTATCGAGTTATAATTTTTTCTGCATACGATTCAGTGATTGATTTATCACAGTTGAAAATCCATATTAGAAAATAGATGAGACCACTTTTAGTGTTTGGACCAGAATACAGTGAAATACGAGAACGTGGTATTCAGTACCTGGAATTCACAAAATTCTCAAGACAAGAGTTTTATTACAATTGGGAAGTTGCATGGAAAAAAAATCAAATTTGGTGACACATGTATCAATTAGTTTCGAAAAAAAATCGATACGTATTTTTCCGGGTTTTTGAAAAATGATTATTTTAGAAGATGTGTGAATTTTTAGTTTCTTATACATAAATATACTGAGCATGCAAATGACATCATATCGTTGGAATGACGTCACATCGTTCTACTTTTTAAAACGTTGTGTTACCGTCAATTTTTGAGGTATGCCAAAAAGAAAAAATAGGTGTTCTGATATTTTTTGATAAACTAACGATATCAGCAATAAAAAAATTGATGCAACTTCCCAATTATTGATTAGCAAATTAGAAATTGAATACCGAAACCAAGTACTGGCAACTCAAGCAACCAGAACCAAGAGTAACTACTCGAAGAGGTTTCAACAGTCTCATACGAATTATCATAAAATTTTTTCTCTTCATTAATGGCCATTCGTACCAGTGTGTTTCATATCTGGAACAAAATTCCGAAATTGGAATCAGCGAAAAAAGTCACTGATTGACCTCTTAAAATTAATGAACTGAAATTCATTTATAATTATCTCTTACAAAGCAGTAACCACTTGATCATTCAAAGTGAGTACACCATCTCCCATTAGACAACACAGGAACATGCCATAGAGAGGAGCCAAGAAAAATGTCAGTATCAGTGGAATATTTTCTGGTTGGCCATGAATACTGGTGACCATCTGAGAAAAAAATGTGGCATCATGTGCAAAGTACGTATAGTTTGGAAAATGATTAAAAATTATATACTCTACCCCAAAAAGAGAAATGCTCATTAGTACTATGCAGAGAACAATCACTGTCACAATAAGGAGTTGGAAGTAATGCGTCGCACAGTCGTACAATCTTCGTATTTTTAGAAAATGACATTAAAAACGTGGCCATTACAAAAAAGTATACAAGCTATGTAAGTTCTTACCTCATAAATCTCTGACTACGCCTACAGATTTTACGGAATCGAGAGTTGAATTCGTCATCTTGAAATTCGTTCTGTGCTATTTCTTTCAGAAAATCTCTAAAAATTTAAGTATGATGTGAATGTACTCTTTTCAAATAATATATTTATGCACTTAAAGTATAAATATTTAGAAGGTTTAACTCGTCATTCTTGTTCAGTCATTACTTCACGGAAAATGGAGGATTAGGCGAATCACCAAAAAAATGTGATATGTTTCAACAACTTGACAACAATTTTTTTTTGTTGCCAGAGCACAATCGTAAAATGCTCAAAATTCCAGTGAAAAGTAATTGTACTCTGGTAGCAACAAAGATTTGTTGGGGCAACAAAAAATTGTGTTGAAACAGCACATTTTTTTACTGATACAGCAAATCTGTACGTTTTGCGACTCACATGATTAAAGTATTCGTTCCAACACCGCAAAATGCGCAAAAATTAGCCATGGTCACTATACTTTCGAAATATATCCCCAATGTTTGTGTTAATACAATGTCCAAAAACGAGGCAAAGAATAAATTGGTGTCCATCATCCAAGTGACGAAGAAGTATTTGGGTCGTGGTTCTTCCAATGGTCTAACCTCGTCTAATATCGCGGGAAATACATTGTCAGCGAGAAAAGGAATATTAGCTAAATGAAACACGACTGAAAAATTACATGGTTTCAAAATAAGAAACGATAATAATAAATAAAAAAAAGATGATTCATAGAAACTTACTTTGGGTAACGAAATTCAAATTCTTGCACCAAATAATAAATTTCATGGAAACTCGACGCTCGTATTTACTTTCGAAATTAGTCCAACAATACTCAATCTCGTCAAAAATCATTCTAAACTTGACATGCAATTTTTACAATAACGGTCAATAATCGAATCCTTGTCAAATAATGTTTCATGCTTGGAAAGCGTTTTATGAACAGAAAAACCTACAGTCCTCCAGTGAATGTACAAATTAAAGATGAACATAAAAGTACACATTTCAACGAGCAATCCTGGGATTATAGTCAAAACTGTGGCTAAATCTTGTGGGCTGTTGACAATTCTGATATACTGCAAAAATTATGAATAGTTGTTTGTTATTACGCTAAAATCTGGGAATTCTTGTACTAGGGGCGCCCACTGTCATTCGGTAAAGTCACGTGATCTTTCATGGATTGTTTAAGGGAGAGAGACAGAAAAAAACGCTTGTGTTTACTTCCCAAATCGAGCAATCCCGAATGGCTTTTTGTCGAATGACCTTTTTCCGGAATCGATTTTCCTGAAAGACATTTTCCCGAATCAAAAAAAAAAACGAATGACAACCTTTCCAACGAAACACTATCGCCGAAAGTTGAAAACTGTCACAAATATTTACCAATTTTCCTAAATTTTAGAACTTTTCACGAAAATTCATAATTTTTTATGAAATTATACAATTTTTTACAAAATTTTACAGTTGAAACAAAAGCTGTGAATTTTTCATGTCAATTTTTCGTGAACACAACTTTCGGGAAAATGGATTTTCGGGATTCTCGATTCGGAAAATTTACCAGATGCAGAATGCAGGAGAAAAGGTAAGCAAAGTGAGATTAAAAGTGTCAGGAAATACGAGGTTTCAGTGTAAAAGTTAAAACTTCAGTATAATTATAAAATCCACAGTATATACATGAATTTACCCAGGAAGGCAAAGCTATCGCACTTAAGGTCATATTTATCAGATAAATTGGCAACCTCTGCCATAATGGTTGATATGGCCAAAAACCAATGACTTTATACAAAAATATAGTATACTTAAAGTGACTTTCGAAAATATTCGTTTTGAGCGAAGAGCCCATTGTGTCTTAACCGCAGTCATTTAAACTATGAAAAGCGAAAAAAGAAGTAATCGATACAGTGATAGTTCCAAACTGTAAAAACAGTTTGAAAAACTCAAAATAAAGTCTGATAATTACGGGTGATTATTTTAATGAGGGCAAAATGGCTCAAATTAAAACGTAGTTGAATATTCAAAATTGATGCTGAATGATAATAAGAGTATTGATTAGAATTAGTTGAGGCTTGCGTTTGGATCGATAGAGGCTCAGTTAGAATTTGATGGTTCACGTCAGTTCACGTGTTTCCATCTAGTAGCCAACAGCACCTGGAAATTTAGTGTTTTTTCACATGTTTTTCTGTAAAAATTTTACTGGAACGTCATGCGTGGTTCTGATTTTTACAAAAGCAAGTTTTGACAGTGAAATTCAAGACTTTGAATATATTTGAAAGCTTGGATGTTGCTACATTCGTCATCAAAATATCTAAAATCTTATAGAAATTAGTTAAGCATCACAAAATCAATTTTTCAAAGAATGTCATGACGTTTAGGGAATATTTTTCGAAACTCTTTGCAAAATTTTTCATTTTTCATGCACAATTCCTCAATGTGAAATAATCTAGGTTTTTTGTAAATACTTGTATGAAATAAAAATTGTGTTCGTTATATTCAAGTTTCTTTTTTTTTTTGAGTCAACCACTAATTCATCTTTTCCAAAATAATAACGATTTTCATGTCTTTGAAAATTCAGAAATTAAAAAAAAGGACAAAATTTAAAAAAACTCAGATTCTTTAAATCATGAAAAAATTAATTACTGCTATAATTTACTAGTGATAAATTTTTACAGTTCATCAGTTAAAAATAAACGTGAAAACTTAGTATATTTTAGATTTTTTTTTCTGTAAAATTGTTAATTGTAAGTTTTAACAGTGAACTTCAAGACATTAAAAAGTTTTTAATGGATGGAAAATTCGTAAGTATAAGAAATATGTAATTTTGGAATTTCTTATTACTTATAGGAAATAAGGAATTTCTTAATTTCTAAGAAATAAAGATTTTTTATTTAAAATAGAATTTTTCACTCTAGTGTTTTTTATTATGAAATAATTTTTTCACCATACAAAATTATAGGAATTAATTATTTCTTTAGACGAAAGAAATAAGGATTTTTTATTATAAAATTCCATTCTAAGAAATATAAAATTTCTTCTTTCTTAAGAAATATGTAATTTAGGAATTTTCGTCATTCATTAAAAATAAAGAATTTTTTTTGTAAAAAACAACGTTTCACTTAAAAATTATTTATTATTAAACAATATTTTACAATACCAAGTTATAAGAATTATTTATTTTATAAAAATAAGAAATAAGGAATTTTTAATATAAAACTTCTTTCTAAGAAATATTTGATTTTGCAATTTCTTATTTTTTAGGAAAGAAAGAATGAAATAGTCTTAAATTTTTATTTCTTATGAAATTTTGGGATTTCTTAATTCTTACGAAAAAAAAATTTTCATTATAAAAATAAAGAATTTTTTGCTTTACAGTTATTTATTATAAAAAAATTGATTACCATACAAAATTATAGGAATAAAAGTTATTTCTTAACAAAATAAGAAATTCTTATGTTTCTGAATTCCTAAGAAATATCGAGTTTTTCATTATAAAAAACATTTATTTACTTCAAAATTTTTTATTATAAAATAGTATTTTACAATACGAAATTTCAACAATTGATTAGTTTGTGAAAATAAGAAATAAGAAATGTTTATTATAACATTTTTTCATAAAAAATATCTAATTTTGGAATTTCTTATTTCTTAGGAAATTTCAGAATGTTTCAAGAAATTCAGGAAATATTCTGCAAATATTTTTGAGAATACTTCCAGTACATTCCCAGGATATTTTCTTCACTTTTTGAAAACTCTCTTTGTCACTTTAACAGTTAATTTTCAATTAAAAATAAAATGTTTGCATTGTTCATAGATTCACTAAAAGTCTAAAGAGTTTTCACTCGAATCGTAAATTTCACTGAAACTTGATATAATTTCAATCAGTGGCGGATCCACGGGGGGGGGGGTTTCGGGTCTGGACCCCCCTCCTTGGGAAAATAAATGATGTTATTCGTGTATATATATATATATATATATATATATACGAAAAATATATATAGATATACAATTTTACGTTATGGACCTCCCCCCCCCCTTACGAAATCTGGATCCGCCACTGATTTCAATGCATTTGTTATACAAGAACTGAATATTGAATACAGATCGAATTGGAACTGAAGGATTTCCATTCGCGTTACGTTCCTCTTCGATCACTTTGCCATTGTATATTGAAATCAAATAAAAGAGAAACGCTGTTTCCTTTGAATCGTAGTAACATCAATGTGATTGAGAACGCTCGAATATTCAGATATTTATTCTAGACCAGGGAAAAGTTTGTGAAAATCGAATCGTGGCGAGAATTTCCCGGTGAATTCGTGATAAAGGAAATTAAAGTTCCTTTTCATGTTCGATTGAAATGGACTGCAGTAAGAATCGGTAAAAAAATTATCAGATAATGTGTTATTTTAGGAGTTTTTAGTTAGGAAATTTGCACAGTATTTTTGATCTATTTGGAAAAGTGAAAAAATCAAGAAAAATTTTTTATTCACAATTTGCTAGTAATCGGATATTTGGGCGTGAGTTACTAGCGAACTATGAATAAAATATCGTACTGTGAGTTTTGGGGATTGCCTATTTTGACGAAACGATTACAGCCCTCGGCTTCGCCTCGGGCTGCAAACTTCCGTTTCGACAAAACCGATATTTCCAAAACTCGCAGTAATATACTATTTTTTACCTTGTGATGTATGAATTTTGGTTGAGATGGATAAGAACTTGGAAAAATTATATTTGTAATAATTTTGTAGTTGAGTTTTTGAAGTTCACGAGCTTAGAAAAGTGTTATTAAAAAAATAACAATTATTTATTTGATTCTGAGGTTTAGTTAAAAATATAACTTCCAAAATTTTATAATTAATATTTATTATAATAATTTATATATATTTAAATATATAATTATAATAAAATTTTTTTACCGAAATGTTCTTAGAATTTACGAAGAATATCTGAAAATAACATGAAATTGCAGATTGATAAACAATAAATTTTCGGATAGTTAACTGTAGAAACATTTATATTCCTAATGAAAATAATTATATGAAAAAAAAAAATTATTTTCATTTGTTGTTCAGATTTCCGCAATTTTAGAATGTTGCAAACCGCAACTTTTCGAGTAACTCGGCTTTTATTGCATGTCTGGATGAAGGTACATTTTCCAGGACACGAAAATGGCGTAGACGTATGTTTGAACGAGAGCCAGTGCAGTTCATTTACATCGCATTCGTTTTACAAGTTCGACATTGAGCTTTTATTACCTCTCGAAAACTGCGATGTTGAGTTCATCATTGCTAGTTTGAACACGGAAAACTATCATGTTTATTTCCTAAATAAGTTTTTTTTGTTGACGTTTTAAAACAGAAAAAAAATTTGTGGATTTAACAGGTAAATTATCAGTTATTTTCTGAGATAGGGATAGACAATTTTCTTCAATTTTGCATGTCGAAGGATATGCCATAACGACCGTGTCTGAGAATTTGATTTTTTTAATACTAACTTGATCATTGTTTACAAATCGATGAAACATTCTTTTTTTTCACACAATTTCGATTGGAAATTTTTCCAAAATTTAGATAATGAATATTATATATATTCAATGTTGTTTTCTTTCTCTGGAAAAATTAAATAAAAATTAAAAAATTATTGTAATATAACATTGCAAGAAAAACGTGAAATTTCTGGACATACCAAGAAATTTTTTTCCCTGCCCATGATTCAGTGAATGATGTATCAGTTGGAAATCCATGTTAGAATTAGTGCACGGACTGGAATACAGTGAAATACGAGAATGAAGCATTCAGTATCTGGAAATCACGAAAATCTGAAGATAAGAGTTTGATTACAATTTAGGTTGACGAATAATAAATTGAATACCGAAACAAAGTATTGGCAACTCAAGCAACCAGAACCAACAGTAACCATTCGAAGAGGTTTCAACATCCTCATACGAATAATCATGGAATTTTTTTTCATAATCATCGGCCATTCGTACCAGCGTGTTTCATATCTAAAAAATTGATTGGGATACAAAAAACCCAATTGAAAACATCAAGACAAAATATCCAAACCCTAAAAGTTCCAAATTTACCTTTCAATTAGTGGAATTTTCGAAACAACTAAACAATTAGTGAAATTATTACTAATATGATTACCTAATAACATTTTCACTAACCATATTATTAGTTTCTAATTCTACTATTAAATAAGTAGAATTTTTTAGAGAATTTATAAATGATTTTTTAGAGAAATGAAAATTTTGAGAATTTCAAAAATTATGATACTTCGGAAATCCTTATATAGTTTTTAATTTTTCATAACTTAAATTTCAAAAAAATAGAAAATCTCGTGAAAATTTCAATATTACCGAAAATTTTTGCAAAATCCACAGTTTTTGAACTTTTCGGATATCTTTAATTTCAAATCTAAAATACGTTAAAAATGTCAGTAAATTTACATCGATCTTAAAATTTTACAAAATTTCTAAAATAATGAAATTTTCGAAAATCCAGAAAATTCAAAACTTTTTGAATTTTTGAAACATTTAAATTTGATCTTTTTGATTTCAAGTTTTTGATTATTATTTTTTTTTATTTTCACTATTTTTTTTTTAGTTCGAGTGCCTTCCGTGGCTTTTTATTGTGTTTGATTTTTATTGTATTCAAGGACGTAAGTCCGTGAGTTGTGTTAAAATAAAAAAAAAATAATAATAATAATAAAAGCATCTAAAGTAAAAAACATCCAAACTCTAAAAGTTCCAAATTCCATTTTTTCCAAAGTACAAAATATCTAAACTACTCTCTCAGTTTAAATTAGTGAAATTTTTACTAATTCAATTAGTAGGTAGTGATTTACCATCGGATTAGTGGAATTCCACAAGTTAGCTAAAAAAATAGTTGAATTCTACTATATGAATTAGTGATTTATAAGTTTACATTTCAATTAGTAAAATTTTCGAAGTGACTAAACAATTACTTAATGTATTACTAATGTTTTTTTTTGATATTTTTACTAATCACATTAGTAGTTTCAAATTCTACTATTCAATAAGTAGAATTTTTTAAGTGACTAATGAATCAATAGATTATCATTTTCGAAAAGTAATTAAATTACTGTAATACAATATTTTGTAAAAAAATTGTAAATTAATTTAAATTTGTAATTTTATTTATTATTAATTTGTCTTTTTTTATAATTTATTTTATAATATATTATATTTTTTTTATATTATTTCAATAATTTATTATATTATTGTTATTTTAATATAATCTATTATACATTTATTATTTTCATTATAAATTTATTATTATCAATTTGTTTTTTTATTTGATTATTATTAATTTGTTTTATTTATTATTAATTTGTAATTTTCAAAACTGTCATTTAAGTGTATAATTGTAAATTAAAATAAATCGTTAATTATTAAAGTCTAATAATAATCAACCTACAAAATAAGTGAATATTGACTTTTTCATTAGTTGAATTCCACTAACCATTAAGTGAAAATGTATTAATAAGACTAGTCCAAATCTACTAATTACAGTAGTGGATTTCTACTAAAGTTTGAAAGTAGTAATTCATTCATTTCTTTAGTCATAACTTACTAATTCAATTATTAAGCTAAAATCACTATTTCAATTAATGATTTTTCACTAACCTTTAGTGGCCCACTTTTCACTTTTTCAATTAGTGAAATTCCACTAATAATTAGTAGTTTTCTACTAATTCAAATCGAAAGAGTAAATCAACGTTCTAGATTCAAAGGTTTTAAAAGCGAGCAAATTCGTAGGAATAGAAACAAATTGTTGGATATTATTAGATTTGAGGGTTTTGAGTTTTGGATGTTCTAGGATTTAGATGTTTTGTCCCCCAACGAAAAAGAATGTATAATCGTCATCTTATTTTTATAATTATTCGTTCTTATTTTATTTGATTTTTAATTCTGAGGAAAAATCACTGATTGACTTAAATGACAATTCGAAAATAAAATAAAATTAAGCAATCAAGAAGGTAATTTTCAACATAAAAAATAGAAAATCAATCTCTTACAGGCCATCAATCACCATATCATTTAACGTGAGTACACCCTCTCCCAAAAGACAGCATATGAACATGCCATAGAGGGGAGAAATGAAAAATATGAATATTTGTGGAATCTTTTCTGGTTGGCTCTCAATACTAGCGACAATCTGAGAAAAAAATAATAGAATATTTAACAATAAAAATGATCCTTTGATAAGAAGAATTGTTTCGCTGTTAATTTTTATAAATCAATGTGTCTTGAGCAATGAAATTGATATAATGAATGACAAAAACATAAAATTCTACCGAAAATCTTCCACGTTTTTAAAGGATAAAAATATTTGTAAAATTTGAAGAATATCTCAAAACAATATGAAATTGCAGATTTATAAACAATAAATGCTCCGATAGTTAACTGCATAAGAATTTATATTCCTCATGAAAATAATTGTAGAGATATTGTTGAACTTGAAGGTTAAAAAAATGGCAAAAATTGCTGTGATTGAAAACTATACTTTACCCCAAAAAGAGATATGCTCAGCAACATAATGCACAGAAGAATCACTGTCACAAGCAAGTATTGGAAGTAATTTTTGGAATTATCGTAGAATCTTCATTCAACCAAAGAAAAAAATTAAAAACACGTCTTCTATAGTATAATAAAGTAGACAATCTACGCAAGTTCTCACCTCATACCTCTTTGATTACGCTCACAGATGTTACGAAATCTCGAGTACATTTCATCGGTTTCAAAATTTTTTTCTGTCATTTCCTTTAGGAAATCGCTGAAAGTTTTCGCATTGGAATAAATTTCACGGATCATTTCTGAGATTTTTCATAAACACAAGCAAGAAAAATATGATTCTTGTTTCGCCATTTTAGATATTTTTTGCACTGAGAGAAAAATCTTGTACTTTTTATTAAAAAATATAGTAACGGGGGATCGAGAAGAAATAGAGTGAATTTTCGAAATAATGTAAAACTTTGGAAAAAACGTATTTTTGGAAAATAAAAATTCGCAAGGAAAAATGTAAGAATTTCAATTTTGTTATTATCAGAATTTCACTTAAATCTGAAAAACTGGTCATCACTAATTAGGAAATTTTAACGACATTTTCAGAATTTATAATGAAAAAATTAAAAATTTCTTGAAATATAGATGAAAATAATGAGGCTTAAAACCTAGAACTTCACATTTAGAAACTATCAATTATTAGAGTGAATTTTCGAAATAATGTAAAAATTAAAAAAACGTATTTTTGGAAAATGAAAATTTACGGGACAAAGTGTAATAATTCGAATTTGGTGATGATCGGATTTTAGTCATTAAATCTCTAAAACTGATCGTCTCAAAGTCGAAAACTTTTATTCAATTTCAAGAATTTATGAAGCAAAATAATTGACAATTACGCGGAGAAAAATTTTTTGTAAATTTTATCGAAACGGCGGTAGAATTTACTAAACTTTTGGCGAAGTGGTGATAATTCCCAACATTGGTACTTTTTACCAAAATAAACGGAGATTCTCCTGTATCTTTGTTAGATTTTTTCAACTTTGTGGTATAAAATACCAAACACGTTTGGTAAAATATGAAGGGTCGGTGGTCAAAAGATGATAACTGACATTTGACAAATTTTACAGGGTAACGAAATCGTCTCCGCATTTTGTTAATTATAAATATTTTT
>JAPYZL010147736.1:0-11314 GCA_030522825.1 Platygaster orseoliae
GACCTAAGGACCAAAAGCGTTTGGGCCTACTTTCTAATGCTCTTGAGTCAGATAATGTGCCAAAAGGAGTTTGGTCCTTAGGTCCCTTTTCACGGTCCACGCCACATATAACAAATACTGAGAGAAATAGAAACATAAAAATTTATTAGGATATCGTTTTCTGAAAAACTTATGAAAATACTTTAAGTCGAATATACTTAGAATTCTATAAAATCGATTTCTAAAAGCTATGATAGTATTTATATAAGAAACTCAGAATCTATTAAAATGCGAGAAAATTCCAAACAACTTTACAAGTACATACAAAAAACTAAAAAGTAACAGAAATCTATACGAAAATTTACAACATCTTTATTTCACGAGCATAGAATTTATAAAATCTATGGAAAGATCCGTAAAAAATTCTGAAATCCTGAAATTATATGAATACCGTACAATACGCAAAATCTCTAAAATACTAGAAAGAAATATTTAGAATACTAGAAATAAATGGAAATGATGTGTTATAAAAATCTAAAAAAAAAAACTTGGAATTCATAAAAAATCAAACTTTATACCAACAAATTCTGACAATATATAATAATTCTATAAAAATTAAATATCATTAAATAATAATTTATAGCTATTAAAATAACTATAAAAATTCTAGAAATCTATAAAAATACTACACATTCCTACAAAATCCGAAAAATAAAAAAAATTAAAATATTAAAAATACAATAAATGAATATAGATATAATTTTTTGAAAAATTAAAAAAATTGATAACAATCTATAAATCTAAATTTTACAAAAATATATAAGAAAGCATAAATATATCATGAAATCTATTTATTTATACAGGGTGTGTCACAGTGAGCGAAAATCCTTGGAACCATGGATTCCTTATGAAATTCTTAGATAATTTTTCCTTTGCCATTTTTTACAAAACTCAAAATTAAGAAAGTTATTCAAGTTTGAAATTTAAACAATACATGCGCTTTTTCGACAAGTGGGGATGAAAACAACAGATCAAACTTTACTTAAATTTTCTTCATATTTTTCTGAGTCAAAAAGTTCTTTGCCACTTTTAAAAAAACCGACACAAAAAAAGATATTCGAGTTTGAAATCTAAGAAACCTGAATGGTTGGAACTTCTAACTCAAATATCTTTTTTTGTTTTGGTTTTTTTGAAAAGTGGCAAAGGACTTTTTGACTCAGAAAAATATGAAGAAAATTTGGGTATAGTTTGGTCCATGTTTTTTATCCCTACTTGTCGAAAAAGCGCATTTATTGTTCAAATTTCAAAGTCGAATAACTTTTTTGATTTTGAGTTTTGTGAAAAATGGCAAAGGGAAAACACCGTGACACACCCTGTATAAGTTAATACTGATAAAATATAAAAAATATTCACAGTACTAGAAGGCTATAAAAGACAAAAAATATGATGCAACTCTTTATTGAAAAATTACATTAACTATGAATTATATGTTGAACTTTATATTCTGGGAATCTATACAGAAATCCATGAAAAATTCAATTAATCCTTCAAATTTTATAAATTAAAAAAAAATAAAAATTATATGGATACTTGTATAGGTTTTTAATATTTTTATAGTTAACTCAGCAATTGATATCTTCACAGATTAATATATATTTCATAGCTATATCGTTCTTTTAATGTTTAGTGAATATTTTCAAACTTTATACGATTGTAAGGTTTTCCATATATCAAACACACTGTTCAAGGACTCAACCAGACAATTATTAAAAAGTTCAAATTCATGAACTTTAAGATTCAGACTCGAGGATTTGAGATTATATTTATCCAAAGCCATGAATGTGATTTTCATTGCTAGGCCTTAAAAATACAATATTAACATTCTGAAATTTATATTAAAGAATTAGCAAGTTGACAAAACTAAGAGTTAAATCTAGAAAATAACTATGAAATTAAAACTTTTCGCCAAAATTGTTCACTCAATGAAAAATAAAATTTTGTGCATGAAAATTTAAAAACTAAAAAATTCCGTCACTAATATCTCAAAAATAAAAATTGTTGTATGAACCCAAAAAACTCCACCTTTTTCTTATTGTAAAAGCACAAGTTGAATTTTTTTTAAGGAATTGAAAAAAGCCAAATAATCGATTTAGGTGCTACTTTTCCATCTTCATATTATACTTTATTAGTTTTCAGAAAAAAACTACGTAATGATCAATCTATTCAAAAAAATTATAAAAAAATATGTGGATGATAGCTCCAATTTCATAGATATTTCATACCGATTTTTCCTGTCAACAAGAAAATACCAACACCATTTTGGAAATTTCCGAATCTACTGTAATAAAAATTCGAATCCTTACTCTATTATCGGCGTAAATTTTCTGCATAATCGACTGGTGCTTTGGCTGGGACTGCTCTTCGGTCTGTCGATTCAGGCCACTCGCCTCCAACGGCTTGTTCGCCGCCTCCTCTAGCTCCGTTTGCTTCTTTTTGAGCTTGTTTATCTGCGATTCGCGCTTCGTTATTTCACGGTCCACTTTGCCAATTTGTTTCAGCAAATCCTCCTTCGTGTGCTTCAGCTGCGAATCTTCTTGCGTGTTCGGCTCTGGAAGAGTCGGCGATATCGCCTCTGTTTGGGGCGTGTACGCCCCCGTCGATGGCTGAAAATCGTACGTTTCCTGTTAGGCCAATATTTTTTCAACTCATCAAAGAATTCCTTTCCAAACAAATTCAAACAAAATCTGAATTCATATTTAAAAATTCATTTTTTCGGATTTTCATCTATCTACAAACTGAAAAATCCATGGCTTTTACAGTGTACTTTCAATTTTATTTTAATAAATAATAAAAAAGAAGGGGGGGGGGAGGTTTTGGGGGTTCAAATCCCTCCCGAAATTAAGAGGAAATTGATCATTGTTTTGTGTGAAGATAAAAAAGTTATGAATATGAATTATGTAAATAAAAATTTCCAAAAATAATGCAGAAAAATTACAATAATAAAAAAAAAAATTAGTGAGAGTTATCAATAATGTATTTACTGAATTCTAGAGATCATAATAAATGGTTTTATGCAAGTTTTCGAAGTTTAACGATAGTCAACATTGTTAATTTTTGTAAATAGGGAATAACAATAATCTAAGCTTTAGAAGAATTTTTTCTTAAATAAAATTTTGATTATAAAAGTTTAACTAGGTTAACATAGAAAATCAAAATTTGAAAATATGTTTCAATCCGGTGAATAGCAAAGAAAAACAAGAATATACGAAAAAACTGGAAATTGAAAAAAAAAATTGAACCCACCAACATCAAATTCTATAAATCTAGATAAAAAACCATAAAAATACTAGGATATCCTTCGAATCATACAAACTGAAGAATTACTAAAAACAATAGAATTCTATGAAAAGCTGTTTTCTGAATAAAACTGAATTAATGTGTTCGATTAATAAAATTGGGAATTCCAGAGCACCAAATTCTAAAAATCGTATGTATCCATTGATAAAATTACTAGAAATATATGAAAATACTTGAAAATGAGACGAAATCTAATAAATTCTCAGAGTAATACAAAAACATAAGAAATATATAAAACATGAGAAATCTATACATAGGCGATTTTTCTATAAATCAATGAAATTACTAAAAATTGATAGACATTTGAATTCTGTGAAGCATTCTGAAAAAATATAAAAAAATCCTCTAAAGTTTTATAAAAACTAAAAAAATTGGAGAAATACTAGAAATATTTTAATAATCAAAAACTATGGAGAGATAATTTTCTTGGAAATTGATAAAACTTTGAACCTGAAAAAAATAATCATAAAAATTTACTTAGAAAACTAGAAAAATATTGTAAAATTCTTTTAATTAAAAAAACACGAAAAAAAGTCACTGAAAGTCTATCTAAAAAATATTGTTTTCTGAAATATCAATTTAAAAACTAATAATCGTTGAAATTTTGTATAATACAGCATCAAATTTAAAGTTTTTTAGATCGATCCATAGAAATACTGGCAACCTATAAAAATTCCATGAAATACTACAAAATTTTCTAAATAACATGTAATACAAAAATCGAGAAGTTTATGAAATACACTCGACTTCCCCATCTTTGGCGTTCACTTCTTTATTTTGTTCGCATCTTTACGATGCATCCGTTCACTACTTTACGACTGGGAAGAGTTTCTATTGGTTGCGCGACAACCACGTGACATCAATCAGAGTGCTCCGTCTTTGTTCGTAAAGAAGTGAAAGTTTTCGTTTCGGTCCCGAGATTCGTAAAGATGGGGAAGTCAAGTGTACCTAAAATCTGTGTTGTTATAACTTTCTGAAATTTCCGTAAAATTAAAAAATTTCCGATTTTTGATTCATAGAGTATCGAATTTTAGAAATCTGAATAGAAGTTATAATGATACCAAAAAATCCTGTAAGTTCACACAAACAAAATAATTATGAAAAACACTCAAAACTAAAAAAAAAAACCTAAATCTCGAAAATCACAAAAATCGAATGTCATTACATATAACACAAACATGGAAAATGTGCGATTTTTTTAAATCCTGAAATTCAAGAATAGAACAGTCGTACTTCTATCAGCAGATCAAAATAATAAAATCCTGAAGTATACATATTAAAAAAAAAAAAACCCTCTTGAAAATTTTTTCTGCCTACATCTCTGAATATTGTAAGTAGTATTTTATCAATGCACCATGTGCAACAAAAAATGAATAACATAACAAATCACCCAAATTTTAACTTGTATATTATTTATTTTACCTTTTTCTGGAGAGAAATACAAGGTTTTAATTTATTTTTTTTTAATCATGTTACCATAGTTCGATTGAAATTCGATATAAAATTTCAAAAAGTACATCTCTTATTGTGTTTTTGCATAAAATTTCGAGTGAAAATTTGGAAAATTGTTGAAGGTACACTCCTTGCTGCACAACTCCTTTTAACAATCCTTTAATTTTTTTCAGGCGGAAAACTCATTTTTGACCTTAAAAAGTCGACTTTTTTGGGTAAAATATTACTGTAACTGTAAAAGAATTTTTGTTCTAGAACCCTTCGTTTACAAACTTAGCGAGATATCGTGTTCACCGCGATGGCATGTTTTTAAAAGAAGTTCTGCGGCAAGGAGTGTACCTTCCCTAATTTTCCGAATTTTGACTCGAAATTTTATATAAAAACTCAATCAAGGATGTACTTTATGAAACTTTTTATCGCTTTTGAATAAAACTATGGTAACATGATCAAAAAAAAATAAATAAATAAATAAATAAAAACCCGGTATTTTCCTAGAGAAAAAGGTATATAGCCCCTTAAACACCCTGAAAAAACCGTTGCCGACCATTTTCCCGAACAGCATTTTTGCCGAGCGGTCATTTTCCCGAAAGGTCTTTTTTTCGAATGGCCATTTTCCCGAATCCGTTTTCTCAAAGAGTTTGTAATTTTCTCCAACGGGAAATTCTCCTATCAGCCTCATGTTTAGAAATGCCATAGTTACGCCTTTACAATTTTTAAATTTTAAAATTATAATAAAAGTTTTTTAATATTGAATGAAATTTCAAAATTGAATTTTTTTATTCATTGAAAGTTAAATTTTCAAATTTAAAAATTAAAATAAAATTTACAATTTTTAAATTACAAATTGTTATCCTGACTATTTTTATTGAAGACTCTTATGAAATTCATAAATGTATACAATTGAAATAAAAGTGAAATTCCAACCGAAATTCGGAAAATAATACTTTCGGGAAAATTGTTGTTCAGGGAAAAATACTTTCGAGGAAACAGCCATTCGGAAAATAATACGTTCGAAATAATGGCGTTTCGGGAACTTAGATTCGGAAAAATGACCGGGAATCTGAAAAAACTTACCCTCGTGTCAATCCTGAGTGGTTGCATCAATTGCTGAGGATGTTCTTGACTGACGCAAATTTCTGACTGAGGCATGGTTTGACACTGGGTTGGTGGTTGGTGCGATTGTTGTTGGCCAAGGCGAATTTTCTTAAAAGCTGGCGTATCCTGGATCTCAACAGGCCGGTAAGTTTCGCCAGCCTGGACCGGAATGAGGGCGCCTCGAGGATTCCGGGCAGCCGCGACCGCGGCGGCGTGATACTCGGCGGCTGGCGTTGAAGGCGACGGGGTCACCGAAACCGGCGACGGGAGCAGCGATATCCGAGGCCGGTCACCGCGACCGCTTGGCACGTATTCACCTCCAATTCCGCTACCCAGCTGCGATACCGGGCTGTTACTTATACTGATCGCCACGCGCTCGTTCATCTGCAATTTAGCATTTTTTACAAATACATTTCCAAAAGCCGATCATTATTATTTAAAGGAAAATACAGTTTTATTCATTGACGTTTTCATACGCGGTTCGTTATTGAAATGAAAATTTATGAAATAAAATGAACGCAACGGAAGTGGAACTAAATTTTTGTATACATGTAAAACACACAGTGTAGAAACGACGTGGTCAAAAAAACAAGACACGTCAAATTTTTAAGACGTGTGACTGACTGTCGAATGTTGGATAATAACCGAGCCTAAAATTTTCGAAACATCTAACAGATAAGAACTAATGATAACAGCATTTATTTTTATAAAATGAAAACACTGAAAAATACGCCACGAAAAAAATATTTTCAAATTATAGGAACTTGAAAACTACCTTAATTTCTGAAGCAAATATATCATGTGTCTTACGTCATCAGGTTCAGTCTGCTTATTAATTTTTGATACATCAACTTTGATAAAAGCCATTTCAGTAATTTCTCGTCTGAAATCAAGACTAAATTTAAGTTAACATTTGAATTTTAAGTCATGCCTCAATTTGTTGCATCTTAAAATAAGATTCAATGTTTAGAGTGTATTCGACCTTTTTTATGAAAATATATTCAAATTTCCCATTTCCATCAAAAATACGTATTTTACTCTTCATCTAACTATATACTAAAAAAAAGGAACCCTACCAAAAATCGCCAAATGCTACCAAGTGCCAGCAAAGTTGGCAAGGCTTCCAACAAAATTGGCTGAAACTTTGGCCAAGTTGAACTTGGCAACGTCGCTCCCTAGATTTTGCAAGGCATTGGCACCGCTAATGAAAATCAACGGAGGATAAAAAAATCAACGTTCTTGTGAGACGTGCATCAAAATACGATTTGACCAAGTCAGCAGTTCTTTTTTCTTTTTCTTTCAACTTGATCCAACTTTCGACTCGACTTTAATTACTCGGAAACTCGTGTTCGAAAACTTTTTCCAACTTTGCGTTTTCGTGAATTACGTACGAATAAGGCATTTTACAGATGAGTCGTGGAAAAAAAGAGATAAAACTAAAGTTTTTCTGGTAAAGTAATATTCGAATTTTCTCCATACCATTCATCATGTCATTATTTAAGGTTGTAAGCAGGAAAAAATATTCATTTAGGAGTGTTTTTGAAATTTTTGATTGTTTTCTTGCTACATTCGTTTGAAATAAAAAATATTTTCCAAGTATTTTACATTTGAATCTCGAATTTTTCGATTCACAATTAAAACCCTGAAATTTTCATTAATTTCTTAAGCCTTTTTCAATTTTTGTTTTCTACCTTATCCTAGCCCAACATTTATAATCAAAGTTACGTATAAAATTAAAAAATTTCGACTCCAAAAACCTTTTTTGTGCACTCTATTCACAATCCTAAAAATCCGGAAAATAAAAGGAGGGAGGAATAAATAAAGGTCCCGCATGTTTTCCATCATTCATTAACCGTGCTCAAAGTTCATTACGCTGCGCGAGGCCACGTAACAGTTGACGAGGCCAAAGACTTCTCCGGCGTTCTCCCTCGTTCCCGCCAAGTCTTTGGCCCAAGACAACTTTCGTCCGCCCACTCGGACGAGCCCTGCACGCTTCGGCTTTAAAATGTCCATTGTGTTACGCTCCCAACTTTTCCACTGCCATTTCAGTATAAATTTTTGGGAGATGTCAAGACGTGGAATGGGAACACAAAATTCCATAACTTACTGAAAGTAATTCAATGACTTGTCATGAGAACATTAAAGTTCCTGATTTTGAGTCATTGCAATCAATTTGCAAATCAAAATATTTGATATCTGTTAAATTTTTTATTAATGTTTAAATACATAATAATAAGCATAAAATTTCATAAGTTTGACTTTGTTAAATTTATTCGAATTCTTTTTTTAACCTGATCCAATAAGTTACAAAACTATCTGGAATGACGTGCGATTTCGGAAAATATGGCGGAGCTTCACAAACGTATTGCAAGAAAAAAAAAGCGACTCCGATTGAGGAAATAAAATATTAATCGAAAAGAGATCCTACAGGAAGCGCACTATCGATTGTTCGTTCCCCGAGGAATTTCGGTTCTAGAGTAAAATATGGTTCCTTTTGGAGATCATCTTGGAAAATTTCAATCCTTCATACTTTCAGTATAGAAATATAACAAAAAATATCATTTACGACATACTTTATCGTTAAAAGCATATACTGATTTCAATGAAAATGGTGTACGAAAGAATTAGAAACAAAAATTGAAGTCGCAAGCTAAAAAATTTACGATTTTGCATCTATATCCAATTTTGTCAAAACACTGCAACGTAAAGACTTTATATATAATAAATGCTTAAGAATAATAAAATTAGAAAATTTGTAAAAATAACTTTGGGGGAAAGTGGGGAATTGTGGGCCATGGGAAATCGTGGGCCACTGTTACGTATCGTTCGTATGTCAAGTTGTATGGTGCGACACAAATGTCAAAGTCTTTTTTTATTATAAGCATATTTTTACGTTAGTAGTTAACCGATGTATACGTCCCTAGCGTGCTGTGCAATACTAACCTCAAAAAAAATTTCTTTATGAATTTATTTGTATTGTTCTCGTGCATCAATTTCCAGCACATCGTTACGAATCAACTCAGGTAAATGGGCTGACAATTATCGTTGTACCTTGGCATTTCAATATACAAAAGGAATTTCGCATAAAATTTGGTCGAGTTATAATCAAGCCACCATAGGTATGTCAAAACATAGCTTGTGGGGAATCATGGGCCACTTTTTGTGGGCCACCAGTGTTTCGAAATTTTTGACATACATACCAATTTTTTTATTGTGTATTTATTATGTGTCCATATTGTGTCCATATTTTATTGTGTATATTTTATATGTCCATATTTTATATTGTGTATATTTTATATGTCCATATTTTATAATTTATTATTGTGTCCATACAAAATGTGTCTTTACCTCTGCCAACACGTTCACGTGCCCAAATTGTATATGTAAGTGACAGTGGTAGGAGTTTTTTTTTCTTTTTTTAATGATTAACAATTCATTTGTCATTTCGAATCTTTAAGTAAAGTTTATAGAAAGAAATTTTTGAGTATTGACTTAATTGAGGTTGTGGCTCACAATTCTCCAACAATTTTTACAATCTCAAAAACATTAACTTTTCATTATCCACCAAAATTTTGTGAAAAAAACAATTTTTTTTAAAACCAAAAAATTACAGTAACTTTTTCATATGCAGAATAGAATACTTTTTAATATTTGAAAAAATTTTTATTTTTGTTCAAGATATCTGGAAAAATAAAAACATGGAACACAATTCCCCACTTTCCTCTGAATTTATTAATTACAATAAAATTGTGCACTTCAAAAGAACTGATTTTTCGTTCAATACCATTATTTTGTTATTTAATATATAAATTTTTTAAATATGCATTATTCGTTTTATTCGGTGTTCTCCTTCGCACAATTTTTAAAACACCTCATATAATTTTATATTATTTTCATATTCTTGTGTTTTGTTACTCAGAACATCTTCAAGATAATTAAATAAAAACGACAAAGAGAAGTTATACTCAAGGAAATAAAATTTATAATACCACAATAAAATAATATGTGATTTCAATCAAAAATAAAAAAAATTAATCGTTTGAATGTGAATATTTTAACAGTTGTAATAGACAAAAGACTATAAAATTACTATCCTATAAAATACCATTTTTTACTGCATTCTTCATTTAAAAGAAAATTAAAAGTCATTGAAATATTTTCAATAGTAATTTGATTAGCTAGGTTTAAAATAATTATTGTTTTTAAATGTTAAAACTGCAAAAACATTAAAAGTTTTCAGTGACTCTTAGGAAATTAAACTACTAATAGATTTACTACTGATCCTAAATTCAATTCCATCATTTTCGAGATTAAATTTCCTCTTTTCAACATTCGAACGAATAATCCTACATAAATCGATAATTTCACGATAATCCGATTTAGTTTTGATAAAAAATTCCCATTTGGTTTTCGCAAAACCTCGCTTTATCCCCTAGCGTTTTCTCATTGACAATTTCAGACAGCTTTGTACGTCTTCCTGGATTAGCGGTTAATGAATAAACTCAATGGCGTAATGACAAAAAATTTTGAGGACACTACCTTTAAACGTTTATTTTTCATATAAAATTGCATAATTTTTACCAACCTTACGGTAATTCAGAGATAATTCAAAGTTTTTTTTAGTATTATATAGTAATGTATGTATAATTCAATATATACAATTGGATTTTGAGACTAGATAAATAATGAAAAATTTATATACTTCAAAATTTTTTCTGAAACTATGCATATGCAAACTTAGGTAATTATCGCATAAAATGAGATTTACACGCAAAATTTTTGAAAAATACCCAATGTGTGCAACAAAAAAAATTTTAATATTGATGAAACTTTTTCGTTACGTAAGAGTTCAAAAATATTACTAATTAGTTTCTCCTGCTTATTCATACTAAATCTAATTCATCAAAATCACAGAAAAAATATTTCTTGTTATAAACCTCGAAATTCACATAGAAAAGAAAAAACGACGCTTCCCATATTCAACTCAAATCTTAAAAGTTTCTAAATAATAATAATTGGTTCAATGAAAAACTAATGCTAAGAAAATAAACTTCATATTCACAGAATTTTTTTATATTCAGAAAATAAATGTAATACTCACTTACGTGTTCCACACTTTGAACTATACTCGACTATAGTATTTTAAGCACCAAACTTTTTCTGTCCAAAAAAATACGTTCGTCTACAAGCTTAGGAAACGAAATAAATTACCGTTTTTTCCAGTTTCTTATCAACAAGCCATTTCATCATCCAAATTGCAAAATACTATAAAGGAATCTTGTCCCCAAGTACAATAAAATAACGGACAATTGTGGGCTCGGAAAGCATAAGGTGATATGCGCTCGACCCTTCGCTGCCTAGTAGGAAAGGGAGGGGATGCGTAGCGAGTATCCGCGGGCTCAGCGCGATGTTTTAATCCGCCGCAGGATTT
>JAPYZL010147751.1:0-13195 GCA_030522825.1 Platygaster orseoliae
TCTTTGTTTTTGAGTTTTGCAAAAAGTGGTAAAGGACTTTTCGACTCGAAATTGAAAAAGGAATTCAGGATTTTTTTTTTATCGCGGACTTTGGAACACTCTGTATATACAGCTAATTGTTAATGGTGTATGTATACTATGGTTGCCGTGGAAATGAAATGCTGCAAGGAGAGTGAGATGGAACGGTTGGAAATTGTTCCTAAGGCGCAAGCGTTAGCATTTATGATGATGTTCATGTACATGCATATGTATGCATACAGATCTCCCAGAAAATCTCCCGAATTTAAAAGAACTGTTTTCTAAAACATTTAATCGAATACTCACCATCTACTCAATTTCGAATTATAGAGTATCAAACTAAAAAAAGCTTACAATCCATAGTCATACTGTGAATATATCAAAATATTAGGAAAAAATTGAAAAATTTCATAAATAATAAAAAAAAAAAAAAATTCATAAATACAAGAAATCTACAGAACGCGAAACATCTTTACCGATGAAATTTTCCTTAAAATCTATAGAATTACTAAAAATCAATGAAAATATTAAAAAATCCTTGGAAGTTATGCTTATACTGTACAAAAAAAAAAAAATACTAGAAATCTTCTTCATTGAATCCAAAAACTATGTATCCATAATTTTTCAAAAAATTGATACAACTTGGAATCGCAGAACATATAATTCTTATAAATATATAGAGAAAAGCAGAAAAATACTAAAATACTCATTCAAATATTATGTAAAAAATATTAAAATAATAAAGTATTTAATAGTATTTTTTTGTTTTCTGAAAGATTTTTTTAAATATGGTACTAAGAACTGTTTAAAGTTTTAAAACTACAACATTAAAATCTAAAAATGTATAGAACGATTCACAGAAATACTATTAATCTATGAAATATGAAATACTCAAAGTTGTAGATATTATTTTCTTAAAAATCGATTAAAATATTCAAAACTTTTGGAACTGTGATTCCTAGAAAATCGAATTATAAAAAACTGTATAGGAATCCACAATATCAGAAAATCTGTCAAGTCGTAAAAATATTGAAAAAATATGAAAAATGCTAAACATATAAGAAAAATCATCCAAATCTCAGAAAGTTGAAAATCACGAAAATCAAATTCCATATTATTTAATACGTGGATAAAAAATATGCGATATCAGACAACTTGAAAAAATTAAAAAATCATATTTTTGTTAACAGATGATCAAAGATGGAAAATTACAACATCCGGAAGGAAATACACTTTTTTCAGAAACCCCTTCCGAACATTTTTTTTGCATACGCCCCTGAAAAACTAATTTGTTATTGGTTATGATTGTAACTAATTGTAATTGTAATTGTAATTCATGTAATGGTGTATTGGCACTACTAAATTGATTATCGGTGTTTGTTATTTGTTATTGTTGTTTAAAATTAGATATACCTTTTTTGAAGTTGTTTTGCCAATGTAAAAAAATTCACAATTTCATCGTGGGTCACGAAAATTTTGTTTATACCTAATTTAATTTTTTTAAAGTAAATTAAGTAAATTAGGTGAATTTAAAATTATAAATTTCATTTATACCTAAGTAAACGCCCATGAAAAAATCCGCAGCTGCCAAATTGCAGACTAAAAATCGTGGTACGTCCATTTTGCTCCTGGAAAAGATGAGGACGAAGACAACTGTGCCGTTTCCGAGCATGGAAAGCAGAAAAACGACCCAGACTCCGCATCGCAATGTCCACCAGTCGAACAAATCTTGGCATGGCAAAAAAGGACCTAAAAGTTCAAATAGTAATTAGTAATGATAAAATAAGGAAATTCGGGTAAAATTCAAGTTAAAAAATTTTGGAAACGAGTCTTACCTGGTTGGGGCAAGCATTGAATGCGATGTCTTGCCCGAGGATGGATCGAAAGGCTCGGATTGTTATTGTTGTTGATCGCGATGCTGCGACCGTCTTGGTCCTCGAAATACTCATCTACATAGGAAGGCAAATTTGCAGGGTGAGCGAAATCTGAAGCGAAATTGTGCCACAGATCGCTTATCTGCGAACCGAATTTGTCGCTCAAGTTATCTGGAAACAAACAATAATTATCTGTCACGTTTTTTGTTACTTTGGAAAAAAATTCTTTTTCTTTTCATTATTCGAAGTAAAATGAAATATCAAATTTGTTATTACAGCAACCACTGATTTAGTAAAATATAAACCCACTTAAACACTAGGTATGATAACCAAATAGCTGGTTATTGCAACTTAAGTATCAGTCATAAAAATTGAGCATTAGTTGTCATAACCAAAGTTTTGGTTGTAGTAATCAAAGCATCGTTTTTCTCGGTATAGATTTTACATTATTTCTCAGAAAATGGATGAAAAAGACGACAAAAAAGCGACTAACGCAGCTGTGGCCAAATATCGGAATAGCTGGAATTCCAGAGGCTCATGTCGAATTCGGTGTCGGTCGGAAAAAGCACCGCTTCTTGCACCGTGTTACTGGTGCTCTGGCTCGCCTCCGAGTGGTGGTGAAAAGACAAAAACGAGCAGCAATGGTAAGCGTACGACAAGTACAGACTTTTCACCAGCGGAAATAATTCCGCAGCTGGAAATTCTCGCAGCGCTGGATTATTAAACGTCTTCAAGTGCAATAATCCCGAAAGGCCTTTCACTGGCAGTGTCGGGAATATGTTATTCCCGAGATTCCTGGAGCACAAAGTTAATAACAATTTGAAACTCGCGACGTCTGTGCAACACGAGTACGTAAAATAGGCGAGTTGATGAGAATTTCTACTTGCGAGATTTCAGTGCGAAACCGATTAAATGTCTAAACTAAAATCGTTGATGTATGATGAATTCAAACTAGTGCACAGGCCCGGCGGAACGTTTTGTCCATCCTTGTCTACTTTGCGCGCTCAAAGGCAACGTATGTTAGACAAGGATGGACAAAACGTTCCGCCGGGCCTGCTAGTGCACTTTTTCATGAATTTTCAGAGTAAAACATATTTAATTTAGCAAGCTTGTTATTTGTACCAAAATCGAATTTGCTTGATTAGTTTTTTTTCATGTTTCGATAAAATTATGAGACTCGCTTATAAATCAAAGAAGATTCTGTTTCATTTCATGAAGGCTCATAAACTTACACTGTTTTCTTTTGAAACACGAATCAGAATAATTCAAAAAACTCTTACATAATTATCGTCAAATTTCGCGAATTGATTCGAAATTTTTATCGAATCATCATTTTAAATTCTCGTGAACCGAGTTAATATCGTCCATTATCTTCAATGATTACTAAAATTCACAAATCTCATCACATTTACAATATTTTTCAAACAATAAGACTTTTGAAAAATTCAGTAATTGTAAATAGTTGGAAAATTTAAAAATATATGGAAATTTTATTGGTTCTGGAAATCCGAGACAAAAAATGGTCGACAAAATTTGTTCATAAGCATAATAAAATTGAGAAATTACGAAAATAGAAATATTTCAATTACTTCAGCAATTTTACTACAAAAATATCAGTTGTTATGAACCTTTTTGCAAATTTTTTTATTCAATCTTAATTTCATAAATTTGTTCCCATCTAGGAACCCTGTGAAATATTATAATTTTAAAATAACAAGAAGACTGACATTCTGAAAAAATTCACTGAATTTTGTGAAATTAAAGTATTCAAGCAATTTCCAAAATTGTAGAAATGTGATTGATAAGGGAAATTCGTAAAGTCGGATATTTGAAAATTTCGGACATAGCAAGAATTTCAATACTTCTATTCTATTTTATATTCTTTTATATTTATATTCTATTTCAAAATTATTATAAAAAAAATTTAAGTTATACTGAAATTTGAAGCGTTCCGAAAATTCGAGACAAAAAATGGTCGACAAAATTTATTGATAATCAGATCAAAATTTAGAAATCACGAAAAAAAAAGATGTTATTTCGAACATTCCATTAGAATTTTTAAATATCGAAAATTTCGTAGATGTTGATCGTTTTTTATATGGACCTCAAAATGAAAATTTCAAATCCCACAGAATTTGTTAATTGGAGTTAATAAATTGACGCGTATTCCGCGAAAGAGTTTCTAACAATGTATTAACGAATTGAAATTAAAAACAATTAGCATTCTCAATTATAAAAATGAATCATCATACTATCAAACTTGTTATTATGTTGCAATGTTATCATATAACTACAAAATAAGCAAAAAATCCTCACATCAGTTATTCAAATATTAACATCTCTGCTCAATTTTATTTTCTCCCAGCTAAAACAAATTTCGAAAGTTTTCTTAAAAATTCCCCGCCCCCCCCCCAATTTTGGCCTCGTTTGCCTGTTGAGTAAATCCAGCCCTGCACATTATTCGTATACATGTAATACATATATCCACGAAAAGCTCAAATAAATACGTGTGACATGTTTTCGCACTCTGGGAGGTAAAAGCTGAGCAGAAAATATATCGGAAAATTGTTTTTCGCCATACTCACAAGTCTTCTAAATTACGCAATTCTTTAAATGCTTCGGGGTGTATGTACTCGATCGAGTTACTCTCCAGCTCCCTACAAAATGCAATCTTTATGGGGCTTCGATTTCGAGAATGTTTATGCTTTTCAGGAAATTTGTCATGCATTTTCATCAGTGGAATAAGAGAATGAAACTCAGGAAAGTTTATGAGAAAGATGAATTTATTGATATTTTGTTGGTCTAATATCACTCGAACTTTCAATAATTACGAGTGCAAATTAAATCAATCTTGGTAGGAAAATTCGTAAATCATAATTAGAATAAATTTTAAAAAAAGTGTTTATTAAGAGTTGTAAAACAGCAATATAAGAATTGGTAAGAAATAATTACTCGTAAATATTTAATTATTAAGAAATAAAAGATTAGAAGTAATATTCATTAATTGAGAAACTGAACATTGTTGGATGATTCATAAAAAAATCAAGTAATTTTCATATATTCATAAGTTCGTAATTAAAATAAAATAATTTGAAATTATTCCTTTCTGAAAATGTTTGTTAAGTTCTTAAAATAATTCATGACGTTGAGGAGAAGAGTCGAGTTGGAAAATTCAGTTTTTTCTGTTATTAAGTGGTATTAAGTAGATAAAAAATTTTCTCTTCTAGAAGTAGATAGCAATAAAATTTCTGAAGAAACACTTACAAAACTTGAAGTTTAAAAAGTCCTGTAAATGCGTCGTGCGGTATGACTCGTATATTGTTTCCGGATAAAAGTAGATCATGGAGAGTTAAAAGATTCTGGAAAGGTCGACCCGACAAATCGGAAATTCGATTATTCGTCAAATCCCTAGAACATCAAAAGATATCATTATTCATACCCAAACAGTAGTTTACATGACTATTAAATTATATTTGAATTGTTGTATAAATAAATGACTTACAAAACCCGGAGACTATAGCAACTCATCAAGTTTGGAATGGTCGTCAGTACATTGGATTTTAGATTCCTGCAAAATAACATTAGGAATGAAAAAAAGTTTTTTCACCGAAATAAACAAAAATAATGTTTTTTTTTTTCCCTGAAAACGAGTGTTTCAAAAACTTTTTATAAGATAAGGTTCCGCAGGAAAATAAATTTCGTGCAATGAAAGATTGCGCATCGCACAATAACGAATTCTCACTTACAAACTTTTCAACTTTGGGCACTTTCGGCAAAGATCGTCAGGAACTTGTGTGAGGTGGGCACGGTCCAATCTTAATACTTCTAACGATTCGCTGTTATCTAGCAGAGGAAACTCTTCGAGTTGTCTCAAGTTGGACAGTGTACTGAAAATCGGAGAAAAAAAATCATAGAAACACCTTTCAATTCAACTTTATAAATTTCGGACACAAGGGCGTAGGCAGGAAAAATGTTAGGGAGTGGTTTTTCGAAAACATCTATCTTGATATTATTTTCTTCTTGACACATAAAATATTACAAATTTCAGAAAGTTATGTAGAAATTTATAACGATTGAAAACCATTTGAGTTGTATAAATAATGACAAAAATTGAAATTACTAAGTAATCAAAACATGCTAAATTATAATCTCAATGACTTAAAAATAACGAAAACAGTGTTGTCTTAATAATAAACCAAATAAATAATTGTATTTATCATTAATTGAATTATAATTGTATTATAATTGTACCTATAAATAAATAAACAACAATACAATTATTGTGCTGCATTATTGTAATAAATATACGTAAATGAAAAATGTTAGACTCTGGACTTGGAAATTTATACAGGGTGTACCTAAATCCCCGTACCAAAAAAAAATGGAATATCCCTTTTTATATTTCAAATTAAAAAGTCCTTTGCCAATTTTCACAAAACTCAAAATGAAAAAAGATATTCCAGTTTTGAATCTGAGAAATCTGATTGGTTGAAACTTGTAACTCGAATATCTTTTTTAATTTTAAACTTGTATTTTGTACTCACAGTTTACGGAGCTTTGGAAGACTTTGGAAGGCTCTTTGATCTATCCTGCTCACAGGATTTCCTCGTAAATCCAGCGACGCTAAATTCGAAAGATTTTGAAAAATGTAGGCTTCGATTCCCATTATTCTATTATTTCCTATCGATCTGTAAAACATTCAATTCCAAAATATTTCTCACGCAAACAAGTTGAAACAATTTCGAAATATTTTCTCTCACTCACAAGTCTTCCACGCTTGGCAGTAAAACCGCTGTCGGTACTTTCGTCAACTTATTGTCATCTAATTCTCTGGAAAAGTTGAAGTTCTGACAGTTAAATAATCTCCCTTGCGGGCAAGTTTACGCAAACTTTATGTGAACATCGTGTAAACATCAGGTTGAACTTTTCGGATATTTCGCCGATTGAAATATTCAGCATGCAAACTCACATTATTCTGAGTCTCGTCAGATTCTGAAACGCGTTGACATCGATGGTCCTCAAATGATTGCGTCTAAGTAACCTGGAAAAAAGACCATTAAGGAAGCTCGATCGTTTCTCATCCATACTGATTTGTAATTCCCATTTTCGTCATCATGGTGAGTCTTTCCCAACGTTTGCTTTCATTGAAGCCGCCAATCCATAGGCGTGATGAAGATCAAACTTTTACCCGGGATTTTCAAAATGCACAGCCTTTATCACTCTTTTTTCACTTTGAATGTTTGAAAAGGAAATTTGTGAAAATTTGAATTTCAAAAAAAATTACGAAGTGGAAAAATTCATGTGAAATCAATTATTTAAATATTGATTTTAAAAATTACAAATAGAGAAAAGGATATGTAGAATTTAGATATTTTAGGAAAATTAAAAAAAAAAGATTATGTAACAGACGATGGTTTATTACAATTTTTAATATGTGAACATGAATTGACTTTTTTCATTTAACATTTTGCTAGATGATGTGATATGAATGACTATTTTCATTCCTTATATAAAAACGTATTTTATAATATATTTAATAAATATAATATCATTTTAATATTAATATAAAATTTTACATAAAAACAGAAAATTGCATTTTTTTCTTATTATAATTGCCTTAGAAATGCAGCTATTTATATTTATTTATTCATGCGAATTCACAATTCATTCAAAAACTAACAATATTTAAAATTTTGAAAATTCCTCATCGAAAATATCGTAAAAAATTTTTTTTTTATAGAAAATTTGTTTTTAATAAACTGTTACTATCGTTATTTTTCGATTGTTTTATTTTCAAATGTTTTCAACTTTTTTATTTTGCGGCGAATTCAATAAAAAATCTTCATTGCAAGTTTATAAATTCAAATCACTGAATAATCATAAAAAGAAGAAATTTCTACATTAATCGATATAAATTCATGAAAATGCAGTAGATTTGGTATTTCGATGCAAAATAGTCACAATTTTTAAATTTTCTAATACAAATCGAAGTGAAAAAATCTTTCTGATTTCGAAATATCTATTTTTCATTTATCGAATCCATAATTATAAGTATTTTCAATTTTTTAATTCTTGACTTTCCTTTTCAAGTATATTTAATAAAAATCATAAAAAAAATAAGATGTAAAATTCGAAATGATGATTGTTAATCAGTTAATAGCAGGGACAAGTTTTTTTTTATTTTTAGAAACTTCATTTTCGCGATTCCTTAATTTAAACGTCCATTTTCCTAATTTTGTTTAATGGTCCATTTTTCAATCAAAAAATTGAAATTTTTATAATTATTCGCAATTTATTCTTTTTTGACTCACATGAAATAAGTTCAATTTTTGACTATTTTTCTTGTAAATTTCATTTTCTGTCAAAAAATTGGGACTTTTTCCAAGTCAAAGTTTTCACACATAAATCTGTCGAATTCGACTATCCACTCATGAAAATTTCAACTAATTAATTAGTCAAAATTAACTTATATGGTGAAAATTGGCTGAAATTGACTTATACACAGTAAAAATATCTTCTAATTTGATCCGAAATTCGAAAAACAATTTTTTTTTTTTTTTAAACCTGGAAGTATATATACAAGAATTTTTTAATTACTTGTTTTTCTGTACTGAAGAGAATTATAGTATATTACTGCTAGTTTTGAAAATGTCGGTTTCGACGAAATGAAAGTTTGCAGTCCGAGGCGAAGCCGAAGGCTGTAATCGTTTCGTCAAAATAGGCCATTTCCAAAACTCACAGTACGATATTTTATTCACAGTTCGCTTGTAATTCACGTCCAAATATCCGATTACTAGCAAATTGTGAATAAATGTAATTAACTCGTAAAATTTTTCAAATACTATTCTAAAAACTGTATAAATGTTTTATTCTATTACATATTATGCATAGGATAAAATTTTCATTCACAATTTCCAAGTGAAAAATTCGGTTGCACAACACGAGATTTCGAAAATTGCGAAAATTAATAAAATAACACCTTTATAATACGCCTCATATCCGAAAAACTCAGAATGTTTCCGTTTTTGTTGTCTTTGGAAAGTTTCCTGACAAAAGTTAAATAACTCCTGGGCAAGGTTGATCGTCAACGCTGAAATTGGTCTCGACTTAAGTAGATTCTGCCCTTTATGGGCAGACCAAAATTCTACCACGTCTTGCTACACTTGTTTGACGCGAACATGTTTAATTTAACTCCCCGCGTCAACGAATGAGAATTGCACTTTTTTACTCTCGCACAAATAGTTTGCTTTACTTACAAAATTTCAAGATTGTAAAACTGTTGAAAGGCGTAGGCCGGTATATCCGTAATATTATTATTTGTTAAATCTCTGAAAAAATCGAATTAAACCATGAAAATATTAAATGTTTTGAAAAAAAAAAACTTTCGAAAACGATGTTTGAGAATAAGGGTCAGAGAATAAGGGTTTGAGGTATGTTTGAGAGTATGAGGTATGTTTGAGGTATTTTTTGTTTGAGGTATGTTTGAGAATAAGGGTCAAAAAATTGTTAAAAATGCCGAAACTATATAGAAAATAGTCTAATCACTTGTTGTTTCAGATTTTCACCAAAAAAATTAAATTTCAAAGTACAAGGTCACAAAAAAATTAGTAAGGAATAACTTATATATAATTTATGATAATAGTGGATAGTGTCTAGAAAGTGTCTTAAAATTGTCAAAGTAATAAACGATTTTATAACTATGAATGTATGATGAATTATGTATAAAATAATAATAAATAAAAATAACAATTTCACAACAACATCATTTCATTTAAAATCGTTTTGAGGAAAAACTTGACTTACATTTTCGTGAGATTTGCGTGAAAAACGAGTGGAAAATTGGCCGATGAAAAAAGCTGTGGAATCGTCCTGAAACCTGCGTTTTTGCAGAGAAATTCTTTTCTGTCCAAACTCAGATTGCACGATTCGTCCATTGCCTGTCCCTCGAACGTCCCAAAAAAGCTCATCGACGCTACAAAAACGAGCGTCGCTCTCGCCCAATCAATGGCTGCTTTGCCTGACATCCCCCACTCTTCCTTCCTTTCCACTTACACTACACCCCCTCTATCACCTTTTTCGTTGCACAATTTTTCCGCGTACACCTTTTGTACTTCTCCAACAATTTGCCCAAAGCCCAACTATTTTTTCCCCTTGAAATTTCCATCGCTAATTCGCGGCAGTGGATTTTTTTATACGGGCTCATTGTGCTGGTACCGTTTCTTCATAGCCCCATTTTATTCCTGAAATATCGTTTCACGATCAACAACGGTTTTGCGTCTTATTGCATGTTTTTCTAAGGAATTCGTATCAGAAATGATTTTCAGCGTAATTTTTAATCGATTTGTGTAAAATTTCGGAATTCAAGAATGTAAATTTTAGGTTTTTGTAAGTTTTCTCATTAATATCCTTCGGAATTATAACTGTCATGTTTTATCTTCTTTCTAAAATTTATATCACATTCTCGCACATGAAAAGTTTAAAATAGTACAACCTTGACGATTCATGCTGATGAACTTTGCTTTATTTTTTAACTTTCAATTTCTTTTTCTTCAGTTTTAATGTTTTTTCCCGCTGTTTTGCATATGAAAAGTGACCAACATTTTCTCTCGGAAATAAAAAGCGTGGAAAAAACAGCTCAAAAGGTTAAAAGAATCTGCTGAAAATTCATGGATAAGCATGAGCGTAGCGAGGATGATTTTCTTCAATTTTGATGATTATGTATACTATTGTTCAAAAAATTGAAAAACATTGCGTGTTCAAGAAACGAACTCGTTTTTCTTATCGAGGCGGAAAAACAGTTTTGACAGCTTTGGAAAAGTGATTAAGTGCTCTGATGGATAATTTTTTTCAACGCATTCTAACGATCGCGAATGTGCGAAAACGCGTTGACATTCGATAAACATTTTTTTTTCCAAGACATGCTATTCAATTAGTGCCATCTTTCCAAACTATGATGCGATTCATTTCTTTGCCTGGATCGTAAAAGCGCTTTATTGGCTGCAAAGGCTTTTGAGTAACTGAATGGAAAAGTTTATGGGTTGTTTTATGACATTTCCACGTATTTGTCTAAACATCAAATGATGCAAAATCTTTGAAGAATATGTGCTTTCGAAGGAGCTAATAATATTCCTAATACGAATGTTTATGCGTTTTCGAGGTAGGTTATTTGGCTAAGGGAGGAAGAGTATGGAATAGAGGAGTTTTAATCAAGAAATCGAGACAAGCAAAAGTATAAAAACTTGGTATTGATCAGGGCATCGAAGATAATCATTTCGATAAGAGGTCTTGATAGGAATTTTTTTTCATGCCATGCGTTTTCGACCATTTATGACATTCTATAACTGAGTTAGAAGTTCATATTAAAAATTATCAAAAAAACAGTAAAAATTGGCTTACATGTTGAAATATTCATCCTACAAAATGCAGTTACAAAATTGGCGGTCAGAGCGTGGAAAATTTCGTATGAAGGCAACCTGAGATTCGCGATTATAAAAAGCTCGATCAAAGAAGCTCGAAACACTCATTGGCCACAAATTCCAAATATCAAAGCTCCCCCATAACGTAGGTGGCTGCGCTATATATATTATGGTATATTATATGTACTTATATCCGTGCGGAGTATTTCCACGTCCGACGTGGGCGACGCATTCAGATATGTTATATTTCGCCCATAAATCGCAAAAGTGGACGGAGACGAGGATGAAAAGAAATGAAAAGAAGCAGAGTCCACGTGTGGAGATATGAATGTAAAACGGGACATAGACCGAGTACCAAGTGTACGTACATTTGTACACCTTCGAATAATCCGAGGCCCTTTCCTCTTTCTCTTTCTCGTGACACGTAAAAAGAGACACTTGCGAATCCGTGACTTGCATACTTCATACTTAGAGAGAGTATTATAATCATGACTGGCTTTTTGGCAAAACGACAGAAACCCGAAATTCCCGCGAGCGTTATTTTGTTTTAATGGAATTTATTCGATGAATTATAGGGTTCAGAACTTTTTTTAGGATTGGAATTTTATGCTTCTGACTTTAGTTTTTTTGCAAAATTTTCGAATTTCAATTTAGAAGAAATCATGTTTTTTGAATGGCAAGTCGAAAAAGAAAAAAAACGTACCAGAGACGTAACTTTTTTTTCTCAGGATCACACCTACACTTTCACTGAAATCGTCGTCATCTTCGTCTTCTCCATCAGTTTCTTCCTTCTCGTTCCAAATACTTCTTCGTCTGTTTCTTAAAGTGCAGCGAAAGCACGTAACTATTTTTTCGGCATTCATGCCCTCGGTCGAAAATACTAAATTACGCATCTAGGGAGTAAAAGTCAATTTTGCGAACCATGTGAAAAAATTGTTTTTGGGTCCAAATCTTAAAAAAATTTCTAGTTGACTTTTTATAAAAATGGAAAGTGTTTGGAAAACTTTTCGACGTAACGAAAAATACTATACAAATTTAAGTAGTGCAAATTTTAGTCAGGCTGGCATAGAGTTGGAAAATTCAGACTGCAATATTTCTTATTTTATTTATAAGGACTTAGAAATCGATCGATAAAATTTCTGAACTTGATTGATGTAATAGTTAAACTTTCGAATTTTTGTTATAAAAAGAAATAAAATTCTTTAATACTGATATTTTTTAAGACTTGACAACTATTTTCGTATTCTACAACTTTTCAAGTTCGAAAATTTAAAAAACAAGCAAGGATGCAATATTTTCATATGAACATACAACTTGAAATTATGTGAAAAAGGACATTGAAAAATAAAATATTTAAGAATGATAATCATTTCCATTCTGAAGTGGCGATATTATTATCTTGCCTTGACAAGAAAAACTCTACCTTTCGGAAATATAAATTAAACCGCTCAGTAGCAAGACATTTTTAGAATCCTATATTTAAAAGATCAATCGAAATACTTTTGACATTTTGTAGTTCTCGTTGACATGTCACACGATATGAAAAAAGGAGAAATAACCAAGCAACATAGTCAAACACATAGATAAATAGTTTAAAGATTATTAAATTATGTATTCATTATAAAGCGTTTTAAACTAAACAATTTTTTATTATTTATACAGTAAAAACCACAATGTTACGAGGTATTGAATATTCAAATTCAAAATACGAAAAATCTATAAACTCGGACAATGCAAACTTGTGTTTTTTCAGTACTTTAGATGTCGAAAATTTTTTTTAAACAAGGCTTGTACAGTACTGCTCAAAAATCCTTGAACACCATAAAAAATACAGTTTTTTCAACTTTATTCTATTATATTTGCCAAAATATATATTTATTCGCTTTA
>JAPYZL010147763.1:0-11759 GCA_030522825.1 Platygaster orseoliae
GTGGTAGAAATTACTATATTTTTTGGGAAAAAGTGACAAAATTTCACCATTGTCCAGCGAATCCTGAATCGTTTGGTAATTTTTGCCAAAAAATTTTTTTTGTGTAAGATTTTGAAATTTTTTTATAAAAGTGTAACTTGTTTTTATAATGTTTCTCAAGTTCCAAACGTTTAAAAATGAATGAAATAGAAAAAAATTGGCCCCATTAATTTTCCAAGTTAAAGTAAGAAACAATTCTTGAAATTAAACAATTATTATTAAACAGTAATAACTTATTTTTAATTCAATTGTAGGTGAAGTTAAAAAACGAATTTTTTTATCATTTTCATTTATTTCTTGAAAGTTTGAAACTTGAGACACATTTTTTATAAGAAAAATTTTTCTTATGAAAGTTTATTTCCTGTATAAATTTTCAGAAAATAATTTTTTCATACAAATTTTTTCTGTATAAAATTTATAAAAAAATTTGTTTTTTAAGAAATTTGACCATTGAAACAGCCTTTCCAAAAAAATGTCTTTCTAAAAATTTCAAATTATTAATATTTTTCAATTTCAATTGACTGTATTTTTAGAGTTTCCTTCATTCTTCGTTTTCAATGTTAATATTCTTTTAATACTGTTTTTTTACTAAGATTTTGCAAAATATTTCATAAAAAACGATGTTTCATATTGTCAATCGTCTATTTTCTATAAGATTTTGAAATTTTTTTATAAAAGTGTAACTGGTTTTTATAAGAAAAGTTTTTCTTATAAAATTCTACTTCCTGTAGAAATTTTCTGAAAATATTTTTTCATACAAATTTTTTTCTGGGTAGAATAAAAAAAAATTGTTTTGTAAGAAATGTGACTATTCAAACAGTCTTTCTAAATTTTTCAAATCATTTATATTTTTCAATTTCAGTTGACTATATCAAGTTTTTCGAGTTTCTTTTATTCTTCGTTTTCAATGTTAATATTCTCTAAATACTGTTTTTTTTTTTTTTACTAAGATTTTGCAAAATATTTCATATTTAGATATTTTATAAAAAATGATATTTTATATTATCAATTGTCTATTTTTTATATACGATTTTGAAATTTTTCTATAAAAGTGTAACTGGTTTTTATGGGAACAATTTTTCTTATAAAATTCCATTTCCTGTATAAAATGTATTAAAAAACGGGTCTATTCAAACAGTTTTTTCAAAAAAATGTCTTTCTACATTTTTCACATTATTTGTGTCTTTCAATTTCAGTTAAAGACTGTATTTTCAGAGTTTTCTTTATTCTTCGTTTTCAATGTTAATATTCTTTTAATACAGTTTTTTTAATGAGTTTTTGTCAAAATATGTTATATTTAAATATTCAATAAATAATCATATTTCATATTATGAATTTTTTTTATAAGGTCGGCTTCATAAAAAACGGAATTCCTATATGAAATTTCTGATTCATACAAGAATTTCGCCATTTTTCTAAAAACCAAAATCACCAAGAACGCAATTCAGATTTTTCATGGATTGTTCAAACCATTTTCTCATATACAACGTAGAAGCTATAATTTCAAGTTGCACAAAAATCTGTATGTACAATACATCTCTGCAAAAATTTAAAAATCCAGAAAAAAATTCATGCACAATAGATACCATCTCCGAATGCATAAAACCGAAACTATGTTTTCAAAAACCTTATTTCCTTGTAATAATGTATCTAATTATTAATGAATACTATTCATTTAATTATATGATTATATGTTATGAAATATTTTATATTATTGAATAATTATATATGATAATTAAAACCGAAAAAACCTTATATCCCCAGGTTCCCGGAGTGGGAGTGCACCACCAGGTCGGCCAGCACCAAGTCCCAGTGTACATCCCGGGCGTAGGCGTGACCGGGGGCATTTCCGGCCACCACGGGGTCGGCGTTGACCGCACCGTCGGCGGAGTTCACCAACTCGTCCACGCTCACGGAAACGGCCTCTACCCCGTTCACCAGGAGTCCGTGCAGTCCTGGCAGGTCAGCGACGAGCTCGTTCACAAGCACTACGAAAACCTGCCCATCGAACAGATCATCGGCGGCGCCATCTCCCTCGACGGCAAGTCCCTCGGCTGGCCCCTCGACAGGCCCCTCGACGCCAGCGTCCTCTACGTCCCTAACATCCACGTCGTCGACGTCGTCGTCCACCACGTAGACACCCCCGTCAACCACGTCACCGGGCAACACCACTACGCCCAATAGATGCAATCCCTATGTATACGTGTGTGTTTTTTTTTTTTTTTTAACTAAAGGCGAGTTTATAATAGATAGTTGTTATATTTGTAAAGTTTGTTGCTGAATAAATTACCTTGAAAGAGGGTTTACAATAGTCTTAATTGTGTTTCACTTTGTAAATTATTGCTGAATTATTAAAATAAGAAATTTTTTTGTGTTTTGAAAAAATCAAAAAAAAATCAAAAATCTGGAAGCTTATCTCAATGATTCCATAAAATTAAAAAAATTTAATGAACCTCAAATATTTATAAATTAAGTAGATTATGTTACTGTGAATTAAAATGTATGAAAAGATTTGTCTATTCAAACAGTTGTTCCAAAAAAATGTCTTTCTAAATTTTTCAAATTTTGAAATATCCCATAAACATTTTAAATTTCCTATAATAATTCTTCATTATTCCCTTTCTGTTTAAATTTGTAAAAAAATCTGTTTCAGAAGAAATTTGTCTATTCAGTTTTTCCGAAAAAATGACTTTCTAAGTTTTTCAGGTTGTTTGCATTTTTTAATTTCAGTCGATGACTGTATTTTCAGAGCTTCCTTTATTCTTCGTTTTCAACGTTAATATTCTTTTCTTTTTTTTAATAAGATTTTGCGAATTATTTTATATTGTAATACTCAATATATAATGATATTTCATATTATGAATTGTTTATTTTCTATAATTTTAATACTCGGCAAATTGTTACTAAATTATTAAAATAAGAAATTTTTTATCGTATTGTTTTGATTTGGAGTGGTATGTATTCATGAAGTGTGTTAAGTTAGAAGATTTATTTATAAAACTAGATTTTATTGATATAAGATAAAGTTTTTGGTTAGAGCCGACAAAAAAAAACTTTTTTTCTGAATTAGGCAATAATTTTATGAAATTTGGAAAATTTGTATAATTTTTACAAAGTTTTCACAAGTTTCGTTTTTTTACAAAAACCGGAAAAACACGATTGATAATTACGAAAAATCAGAATAGGCTGGATAAATTGTTATGAAACTTGGAAAGTTTTGCAGTTTGTATTTTGAAAAATTCAAAAGCATTGAAAATCTGGAAGCTTATTAATGATTCCATAAAATTCAAAGAATGTAATGAATCTCAAATATTTATAAATTAAGTATATCATGTTGCTGTTAATTAAAATGTATGAAAAAGTTTGTCTCTTCAAACAGTTTTTCCAAAAAAATGTCTTTCTAAATATTTCAAATTATTTGTATTTTTTAATTTCAGTCGATGACTGTATTTTCAGATCTTCCTTTATTCTTCGTTTTCAACGTTAATATCCTTTAAATACTGTTTTTCTATAAGATGTTGCGAAATATTTTATATTTAAATATTCAATATTCAATGATGTTTCATATTATGAATTTTTAATTTTTTAATATTAATACTCGGCAAATCATTAATAAATTATTAAAATAAGAAATTTTTTATAGTATTGTTTTCATTTGGAGTGGTATTTATGAAGTGTTTATAAGTTAGACGATTTATTTATAAGATTAGATTTTATTGATGTAAGATAATGTTTTTAGTTAGAGCCGACCAAAAAAACACTTTTTCTGAATCAGGCAATAATTTTATAATATTTTAAAAATTTGTATAATTTTTACAAGGTTTTCACAAGTTTCATTTTTTTATAAAAACCGGAAAAACATGCTTGATAATTACGGAAAGTCAAAATAAGTTGGATAAATTTTTATAAAAATTTTCTTGAAGCTCATTAATAACTCCCTAAAATTAATCTTAACTTTTTGTAAAATTTACAAAATTTTAATAAAAGCATAGTAATTCGCAATCAATAATTAAATTTCTAAGAATATTTTCACGTTAAAATTTTCCATATGATAAATCTCTCGGACACATTCAACATCGTCGATAAATGAAAAACGTAAAATAAAGGCAACGAATAAGAGCGTTTTTTCAAGTTCTAAACTTTTATCAACAATTTATTTAAACAAGTTACATTCGTAAAATCGGTTGTTGCAAACTATTTTAGTAACAAATGTAGAAAAAAGAATCGAAAAATGGATAAGTTGGTGCTTAAAAACCGCGGAATGATTATTGAAACACGAGTTTTGTGATGGACTTAGCGGCTCTGCTGCGGTTGTAATTCAGATAATTTTCAGACCAGCGATGGAACTTTCCAGGAGCTGCAAAATAAGGTTTGACAAACAAAATGTAGAATTGTTTCGTGATTTATTAGATAACTAACTAATTGATATTAATAAATTAATAATAATTCGTTTTCTTGAAAGTTTAGAGTTTTAAAAATATTTCTGCTAAAGTCGCATTAAATTTCATTCAGTAGTTGGTAAATAGCAATAATTTGTATAAAATTCTGCCTAAAAGTTACATTGTTAATAACTTTTGCAATAATGCAGATATTTCATTTTTGGGGGTTGATTTGAGAAGTTCTGACTCTCAATCGAATGAAAAATACAAGAAAAAAAAGTGTACCTTCAAGTCCCAAATAACGAGTTGCCCATCTAAACTGGTCGTGCTGCAATGTCGCACATGATCGGTGTCCGACATTTTACGCACGCAAGTTATTGCATTTTGGTGTATGCTGTGTAATACACTATCGCTATTTTCCGTCCGAGCCTGTCGGTCCAACGACTGAAATTTGCGCATCGCTGACAATCCAGCGGTTTGCTTTTTCTGCGTCATGTCCAGTTTCGACGAGAAATATATTTGTCCGTTATCGTCTATACAGTAAAGCATTGGCATGCAGTTGTGACCCTGAAAAGAATATTTTTAACATCATTTTTTTTTAATTATTTAAAAAAGTACATGTGCTCAAAAAAAGTAAAAAAAAAAAACTTACTGCAGCAATAATGGAATTTTGGCTGACCCAAGCGCAGCTCAAAAATGGTAAATGTTCCGTAAACAATCTCACAACCGAAGAATTCTTCGTCGCGTCGGCTACGCAAATCGAAGAGTTGTGCCCAACCCAACAAATTTTGTTGCCGCAAGGACTGAACGCTACAGAATGCACCCAGCCACCTTTCACAAAAACATGCACAGTAAAAAATAAAATTCATTTTATCTCAAACGATTCCGTGATTCCAGTTGATTTCTTTTTCGTAATGTAAAATTCGTTATTTAAAAACTGAAATTTTTGTAAGACAAGCTCCCTTTTCGCAATTCGGCAAGTCGCATAAATTTTTTTATTGCTGATATCGTTAATTTCATTTAAATCCAACATTCCTTCAATTTTCGAAAGTTCTTTTCATGTTTTGAACGTACCACCCGTGTGTGAGTTGCAGAATTCAGCTAGCAACGTTCCAAAGGCGGAACTGTTTCCCCAGGGCCCATTTTCCGAGGCATTTTCCAGGTTCTCAATGTAGGCGCTGAAAACTCGAACTTTGTAATCGGTCGAGCCAGCTACCAAAACCCTGTTGTCGGGGTGCCAATCGATGCAAGTCACAGTCGACCTCAGCGGTTTTTTTATATGTTTCGAGAACCACCAGTTGTTCTCCAATGAAAAGTAACACACCGATACTACTTTGTCGCCGGAACCGACAGCGAATTTGTTCTCTGGTACGTCAAAACCATTATTTAATTAACAATCTCGGTGAAAACAATTAAATGTATGACTTGTAAGAGATTTAGTAAACAAGAGTTGGAATTGGTGAAAACTTTTGACATGCTAATTTCTGGGATAATTGAGTTTCTCACAAAACCCTCGTGTCATTTTCAGAATTTTCAAATGCATGAGATTTTTAAATCCATCAAGTAAGAGAAATTCTAGTATACACATTTATAAAATCACCAAATTCCTGAAATACAGTTTCTGGAATTAACTGATAAAAAATATACAAGGTTACAAAGTTTCTATGAGAAAATGTTTGAGTAGTGAGTAGAGAACCTTGAGGCGACCACTTGACGCAAGTAGCTGCACGGTTTGTTCTGAGCAAGACCCAGGCTGGGGCCCATTTTCCGTCTTCTCCTTGGGACCAAACGTAAGCATTTTTGTCCGCGGCACAAGTGACAATCCGATTGGTTTTCGGGGCCCAGTCAATTCCCATGACTTTTTGATTGTGCTCCTCAAGGACCTCCAATAATTTCCAGTCCGAGCCCTGGCGTCTATATACATTGACCTCGTTGCTGTTCGGACATAATGCCACTTCTGCGTATCCAAATGAAAAATCATCATTATAAATATACGCGTCTAAACGTAAAATTTGATTAAAAAACATGCAAAATCTGAAAAATATGCAGCAATAAATGCACAAAATACTTTATTCCTATTGCAACATTATTAGTTATTTTGAAAACGTCAATGAGAGTCTAAAAATTTCATTGCATGAGGAATAATGAGTAATTTTGAGTATTTGAAAAATTATGAATCATTTTAGAAATTCAAGAAATTAGTAAGTTTTTGGACAATGACGATAAATTTTGGAAATTCTGTGAAATTAAGGAAAAGTGTAATATTCATAGAAATTGTGATGATGATAATTTCCGAAAACTCAATCAAAGTCTAAAAATGTGGGAAAATCTTAAGGAATTTTGAGAATCGTCAATAATGTTAGAAAATCTGAAAAATTACTATGCTGATTTGTAAAATTTAGCAACTGAGGAAAATAATGAATAAAATTCAAAAAACTGTAGTTCATTAATTACATTTTCAGAAAAAAAAAAAAAAAATGTTTTATCTCATACCGAGATGAACAATTATTTTGGAAACGTCAATGACAGTCTGAAAAATTAGTAATATGAAGAATAATCAGAAACCTGAAATGTTTGAAAGATTATAAATAATTGTCGAAATTCAACAACAGTGAAAAATTTTGGAAATTCTGTGAAGTTACGGAAACTATACCATTCATAGAAATTTTAAAACAATAATTTCCGGTAATTTAATAAAAGTCCAAAAATTTGGGAAAATCTTGAGGAATTTTGAGAATTGCCGATAATTTTTGAAAATCTGGAAAATTATTGTGATATCAGGGAATGTTGATATGGAAAATTTAATGATTACGGAAAATTATAAGTAAAACTTTGAAAATTGTAGAGTATTAATTAGATTTTCAGAAAATAAAAAAAAATATATTATCTCGCACGGAGATGATCAATTATGTTTCAAAAACGTCAATGAGAATGTAAAAAGTTAGTGATATCAGGAATAATCAGAAACTTGAAGTATTTGAAAAATTATAAGTAATTGTAGAAATTCAAGAAATTAGGTTTTCGGACAATGACGATAAATTTCAGAAATTCTGTCAAGTTAAGGAAAAGTGTAATATTCATAGAAATTATAATAATGATGATAATTTCTGAAAATTCAATCAAAGTCTAAAAGTTTGGGAAAATCTTCAGAAATTATGAGAATTGCCAATAATTTTAGAAAATTCGAAAAATTAATAGATCAGGAAATGCTGATACATAAAATTAAAAAACTGCGGAAAGTTATGAATGAAATTTAAAAAAACTGTAGAGTATTAGTTACATTTTCATGAAATAAAAAAAATGTTCTTTCTCGTACTGAGATGATCAATGATTTTGAAAACATAAATGAGCGCCTAAAAACTTAGTAATATCAGGAATAATCAGAATCTCGAAATATGTGAAAGATTATAAATAATTATAGAAATTCAAGAAAATTTATAGGTTTTATAAATTTAGGAAATTCTGTGAAACTACAGAAACTGTAATATTCACAGAAATTATAACAATAACTTTTGAAAATTCAATTCAACTCTTAAAAAATTCCAGAAAGTTTTTAAAAATTTTGAAAATCATTGATAATTTTAGAAAATTGTAAAAATTATTAGACTGATATATCAAATGTAACAAATGTAGAAAATTATAAACAAAATGAAAAAAACTAGAATATGAATTAAATTTTCAGAAAATGAAAAGAATGTTTCATCTCGTACAGAAATGATCAATTATTTTGAAAACATCAATGAAAATCGCAAAAGTTGGTAATATCAGGAATAATCAGAAACTTGAAGTATTTGAAAGATTGTATACAATTATAGAAATTCGAAAAATTTCTAAGTTTTCGTAAATTCTGTTAAATTTTATGAAAACTGAAAAAATTAAATAATAGCTCTTTGATACCCACCAAAATATGGCATGATGTACTCAAAATACAAAAGATTATTCCTATTGTAAAATAAATCAGGAATATCCGATCGACATCTGGAAATACTTGAAAAATTCGCAAAAATGACCGTACGATTTCTGGGATGATAAAAACTGCCAATACTGCTCCCGAAAATATCGAATCAAACCTTTCAAAACCCTCGCTTCTGTAATTGTTTTTTTACCTGTTCTCTCCTTGTTCCAAGCATGGCATGTAACAGCGTCCACGCCAAAATTGTACACCTCCGTCATTTTAAATGAACGTCTTTAATCGCAATTTATTAACAAAATCGGCGAGAACCGAAAAAGTGACTTGGCTGGCGGTTATCTTAAACGTCAGCGAAAATACAAGGGCGCGGCCAAAATGAGTTGGCCCCCAAAAGCCGCGAAAAAGTTATCACATTCGCGTTATTTTATCACCGGAATCGGGTCAGATTAACAGCAACTAACGTTATTTATATATTGCGTGTCATACTTTGCTTATTTGTCAACCCGGAATGAATCGCTTTATTGTTTTTATGTGCGTGACAGCTCATATGAAAAAAAAAATACATGGAATCACAATAAATCCCCAATATGGCTGCCGCGGGAAATTTGAAATTCACATGTGTAACCGGCCATGTTGAATTTATTGAGCTGCACTCGTCCTTATCTACCGAGTATCAAGTACCGTTCATCGATAAAAAAGTGCACTTCATAGAAAAAGAGACGGCTTTTTTTTCCCCCTCTTTGCCAACCGCCGGAGTCGGTGTCAATTGATCCGTTCGTTTCGGAGGGAGAAAAAAGCGGCACATCGCTTTCAATATAGAATCCGAGTCAGACCCGTAGCTTACTTGAGTAGCAGCATCATTACCTATCATTACGAATTTCGATCACCGCCAATTAACTCTTAACTCGCCCTCTCCATCAAAGAAAATCGCCCCTTTGAAACATCCATTTTTTTCTCCAAAAAAGTGTGTCTTTCCGCAAAATCGTACCGAATCACGAGAATGCCCAAAAGTAGATCGAGACTCGCCGAAATCGGGGCAGATAATAGTAAAAAAAAAATTTGCACGAGGTTTCAAATTTCGCGCATTTTTGTCATTTGACTCCCGCGGTCCTTATTTGGGGTGATATGATTGGTCCACCTCATTTCTTCGGCTTTGTACGGGCTTTTCCGGGTATTTTCGTTCACTCTGTTTTGACTGGGAAATTTTCAGTATTCGCGAAATTTTTGCGTGTGCGGCAGTGAGATTTTCGATTCGCGTTTTTGTTTTGAAATCGTTCAGAAAATGGACCAGAGTCTTGTTTTCATGGTCTTGGCGTCGCTGGTGGTGATTTTCATCGCGGTATGCATCTACCGGCGTGGAAAAGACAACGCGGAATCCAATGAAAGTGAGTTTTGTTTCCCGGCTTTGTTTTGACTCAAGTCCTAATCCCACTGTTCTTAAATGTAATTGATGGATTTCACGAGCGTACATTTTGCACTTTTTCTCGGCGTACTAGCTTCTTTTACGGAGAAATGACGTTCATTTTGTTAGGTTAGGTCTGTTCCGTATACAAATGTCCATATTTATAATTATGAATGAAAAATGGCAGAGTTTTCTTATTTTAGTGTTTGTAAAAATTACTGGATAATAAATAATGTTCATAACACGAGTAAAGGATGATTCTGAATTATAAACAAATTACTTTATGCCATAACAATTTATTTACCAAAAAATGAAAATCTATAACTTATACTGAAATGTTTTTTAATCAACGAAATTTCAATCGACAAAATTAATGTCTGTAATTTCTGGAAACGAGTGTAATAAAAATATGGCCTCAGTAAAAAAAAATGTAAGTTATTTATATTAAGTCTGAATTATTATCTCTTTATTATAAACAAATAACTTTATACAAAAAATTTAAATCAATAATTAATTCTTTTCTGGGAACGACTTTTTCTAATGGAAAATTTGACCTCAGTAAAAAAAAATGTAATTTATTTCCAAGCAGATTATGCGTTGCTCAATACTTGTAGAAAATGAAAATACTTTCTGTAAAAACATTTCTTTATCACGCTGATTGATCAGCTGATAAAAAAACCTCGATCAGCTTCGAAGAAAAAAAGCAGACAAAGAGTGGAGATAAACAAATTAGCAAGAAGGGAAACACGTTGAGAATTCGAAAACTTTGCAGTTATTTACAAGGCAATGAACTTTTAATTAAATGTAACCAATGGATTTGTATTCGAAATATTCATGGGGCAAGATGAAACAACAAGTGGAAAAATATGATGTATATTTTATTTTGAAGGTGTGTCATGAAATGAAAAAGAATTTTGTAGTTTTAATATTGATAGCAGTAATGTTGAGAATATTTCTGATGCAATTTTTTTTCAAATATCTAATACTATTGGATTTAATTGAATTGAAAAAAAAAATGGATCATATATATTAAGTTTTTATAATAATTAATATAAAAATTTTAGTATACAAATAATTTTTATAATTAATATTTGATATTATTATTATTTAATTTTTTTTTTTCTATATTTTTCATAAATTATTTCATCTTATATTGTTCTTTTATTATATTATATTCATGCCTTATATTATATATTTAATACTAAACAAAATTAATTTAATTGATATTTAAATAATTAATATATAAATAATATTTAATATATACATTTTTATAACGTTTTCAATAAATTTTGAAATTGTCTGAAAAAGTGAATGACACCAAAATTTTCATGTGCCTCGAGTTTCGAATGTTTCTGTAATAAATGAAAACGAAAAAAATTGATTTTTCGTTTTTATCTATAACTGAAATTAAAAATAATGAGAAACTTTTAATAGTATTTCTCAAATATCAATAATTGTGGACTAATTTAATTACTGGACATGATACGACAATTTTTTTTCAATTTTTTCATTTATTTTTTAACGTTTGGAACTTGAGAGACATAAATTTTCTGCATTTTCTGAAAACACATTTGCGCTCGCTTCCAAATTTTTATAGTAATTTTGTACTTTTGAAAATTTTTGATCATCACTTTATAAATTTTCTAATTCACACACTATACAGGGTGTACCAAAGTCAACAAATAATATTTTAGGGGATTATAGTTTGTGAAATTCTAAAATAATTTTTCCTTTGCCATTTTTCACAAAACTCAAAATCAAAAAAGATATTCAAATTTGAAATGTAACCAATAAACACGCTCTTACGAGGAGTAGGGATAGAAACCACTGACCAAAATTTACTGGAATTTTCTCCATATTTTTCTGAGTCGAAAAGTCCTTTGCCACTTTTCACTAAACTCAAAATCAAAAAAGATATTCTAGTTAAAAGCTTCGACCAATCAGATTTCTCAGATTTCAAACTCGAATATCTTTTTAGATTTTGAGTTTTTTAAAAAGTGGCAAAGGACTTTTTTACTCAAAAAAATAT
>JAPYZL010147812.1:0-32131 GCA_030522825.1 Platygaster orseoliae
TTCTGCTGAATAGTTGCATTTAAAACCTTTTTCCTTTCGTGGAAAAGCTCGAATTCAGAAATAAAATAGTGTATGGTATAACGGCGGACGCACTGTACATAAATATATATTATATTTATTTTATTTAGATTATATTTATTTAGAAATTAGAATTTAGGTTTTAGAACTAAACTTGTTCGAAAACTCAAAGTTTTCCCGACTAGAAAAAACGAAAGTATACATCAGTAACCTTATGTTAGTCTCCCAGAGTATACCAAAAGTTGATTAAAGTATATCAATCGATCTACCCAAGTATACTTATTGGCACAAATGCATACTGTTGGGTGACTTGGCATACCGAATCTACTTTTGGTATACCGCGGTATACTGTTGTTAAATAATGAGTATACCAAAAATAGACTCGTCACCCAAGAGTATGCATTTGTGCCAAAAAGTATACTTGGGGAGATTGGTTGGTATACTCTTTTCGACAAAATCAACTAAAAGTTGATTTTGTTTTTAAAAACATAAAATTTTTTCAATGTACCATCACTGATTCAACGACTCAATAACATCGCAACTGAGTAGTCAAATCAGTGGCTTTTTCACTGTTTGAAACAGTGAACTTAAAAAACTCTTTGAGTAATTGATTTCAATTGACGAACCGTCGTTTCTGCTGTTTGTTCAGTTGAAAAAATTGTCAAGCATTTGCTTCCACTCATTCATCCAGCTGAATTGATCGATTTAAAACAGTCAAATATGACTGACAACCAGTGAAAATCAACTGTTTTGAATTTGAAGACTACAATAATAACTCAAATCTGACTGAAAAAAGCAGTAGACCTCTCTCACTGTCTCGAAACGAGCATGATAATCGCCTTGGAAATGAACGACCAAGAGTCAACGCGGGGAAAGAAGGGATAAGAAAAATAATGAAAATCGAGTGGCACCGTGACGTGTGCGCGGAAGGAAGTACGGAAATAGAAGCAGGAAGAGTCAGTGTTGGTGGTGGGTAGGCAGAGTGAAAGTAGGCGTGAGCGCAGTAACTAAAAGGAAGCGGCAGGTAAGCCAATGCGCGTCTGCGTCCAGGGGTCGACGCTGACTCGACGGCCTACCCGATGACGATTTCCAAGGCTGCGCCAAATCCGCCAATCCCGCGCTCCCGTTCCACGCACCGCGAATAATATCCGCCCATGCGTCTCTCTCTCTCTCGCTCTCGTTTCCTCTGTCTCACTCTATCCTCGACCGCCTCCCATTATCGCCGCGGAAATTCGCGACGTTCCTCCGTCAGTTATCATTCGCTCGTCGCGCCGAGTGAGTTGTCGCACCCCGGTGATGTCGATATTGTTTATAGTGACTGTGATGAAAGTGCTTGTTATCAGTGCGTGTTTCGAGCACTGCTGAAGAGATATGCGGCCCATCAGGGGCGTAGGCAGAGGGGGGTTTTGGGGTTTCGAACCCATCCCGGAATACGGGTAAAATTGATTGGTTTCATTTCGAAAAAAGAAAAGTTGGAGGAATGTGGAGTGAATAATGAAAATAATGTTGATACATAAAATCTAGAAGTTTTGAAAAAAGTTCTCATAGTTTGAAAAATTCAGGATTCTTGATTTGATTGACTCGAGAATAACAATGATTCTGGTTTCAGAAGTATTTGTGCTTAAGAAGAATTTTGATCATAAATGTTTGGTTTGGATAAAATTGAATCTAAGAAAGTGTTAAGAATCTCACAAAATTAAAAATTCTGGAGTATCGAATTCTAGAAATCTGCATTGAAATCCATCAAAATACCATAAAAACTTTCTAAATCATACTCAAATTTTAGAAATATTAAAAGTAATATATATGTTTAAAAGTACTGCCTTATCAAGTTGATGAAATTTCGAATAAAACATGTGTATATACCTATGGAAATACTATAAAACCCTTCAAAATTTCATGAATATCAAAAAAAAGCGAAAAAAACTAGAAGCCTATTATTACTCAAAAATTATGTAAACATAATTTTCGCAGAAAATTATGAATATACCAGGAAATACTTTAAATTGTAGAAATACTAAAAAAAATACTACAGTAAATGAGAAAAAATAAAATAGTAAAGAACTATAGAAATCTGTACAAGACATACTGTTTATTAAAAAAATCCATGCACATGCACGAAACATTTAATTTCACAGCTTTGCATTCGAGAATTATATAAGGCAGTCTTAAAAAATACTAAAAATCTATAAAAATACTAGAAAATCCTTAAAAATTTTATTGATACTTAAAAAATACGAATAAAACTAGAAATCTAGTGATATTAAAAAACTGTGTATACACAATTTTCTCGAAAATTTATGAAATTAATGTCTAAAAAGTGTCTTTTTCACTTGGGTCAGATTGTGACATTTTCACCTGGGTTAGGTTAATTTAATAGATGTATTCATGTTTCAAATATCTAGTTTATAAAATTTCAACATTTTAATACATCAATTATGGAAAGTGCATTAAACTCAAGTAGGTGTCTCTAAATTATACATTTTTCAAACATGTTTACCTAACGTACGTTTCAAATAGCTGGCCTATGGAATATCAAGTACATTTTTATACATTTGAAATAGAAAGTGTATGAAATTTAAGAAAATTTTTAACAGTGTATCATTTGAAATAAATAAGCCAATGTAATAAAGAATGTACAAACTTAAATTTCAAGCTTAAAATTATTCGCAATGCATAAATCATTTTATTACCAGGGCAGAAAAAATTATTTATGCAAAACTACCGAGTTACTTAAAATAAATAAAAAAAGCGACAAACTGTTTACGAAAAAAACATCCGCAATTCCACAGTTTCGAAGTCGAGAAATGTATAAGGCAGTTTTAAAAAATACTAAGAATCTATAAAAATACTAGAGAATCCTGCGGGTAATACTAGGTTAGGTTATTAACTAACTAGGACTAACTATTAAATTAGGACTAACTATTAACTTTACTAGTATTACCTGCGGGTAATACTAGAAATTCAGTGATATTAAAAAACTGTATACACAATTTTCTCGAAAATTTATGAAATTTTAAATCTTAAAGAATGTAGTATTATGAATTTACATAGAAATGCATAAAATACCAAAAAATATTTCATATTATTGAAATTCTAAAAAAAAAATATAGAAAATAAACAAACGAAAAGTTATGGAAATCTGAATGAAGCATACTATTTCCTTCAAAATTTATTTAAATACTCAAAATCGTTGAAATTTTCATTACTATAGCATTCAATTATCGAAATCCGTACAGCTATTAATAAAAACAATAAAAAATCTGTAAAAATATCAGAAAATACAATAAAGTTGAACAAATAACATAAAATACGAAAAGTCTGGAAATTCGTAAAGTGCCTCAAATCCGTGCAGATATTATTTTCTCAAAAATCTATGAAAGTATTGAATATATAGAATTATGGAAAACTATTCAAAAACTCATAATAATATCGAAAAATCCTTCTATTTGCATAAATATTCCAAAAATATGAAAAATAGTAAGCGTTTAAAAAAAAGTCTCAAATTCAGTGACCTGATCAATTCCGAAAACGAAATTCCATCATATAAAATACGTACATAAAAAATATGCTACCATGGACTCCAAAAGTTGTACATTTTCAAAACCCTAAAATTTAAACATAAACCATAAAAACCCGAATAAAAAAAAAAATATATATACTTTCTTAAACAGTCCCTGGCCATATTATTAGGCCACATTTAAAATTCACTTTTTTGCAATGTTAATTACAATACTCTCTGATGTTTTGGCCTAATAATATGGCCAGAGACTGTAAAACCCCTTTCGTAAAATAGAAAAACCAATCAAACAATGATTTCTCAGAGCCAACCTTAAAATTTATTTCATCAATATTTCGACCCTCATTAAATCCTTATTAGGATCCTTAAAAAAATTATAAAACGCTCTAAAACCTTATTTTACAAACAGAATTATAAATAAATTACATCAACTTACGTATTAAAAAATTTCTTCCTTCAAAAGTAATTAAATTTTTATTTATAGAGTTGATCCACCCATTGTTAAATATGAATAATCACTTAATTAGTTTTTTTAAAAAACTTGATATTTATTGCTGACTGAAAATTTCATTATAAGAATTTTGGTTTAGTAAGAATAATTTTTAAAATTTATAATTATCCTGAGAGTTTCATTGAAAAACATTGAAAAATGGATCCACTGCCTCAATAATATTAATTCTAAAAATAGTCAGAATAAGAATAGTTTTGACAAGACAAAATTAATATTACCACTTTTGTTGGAAATTTAAACATGAAATTAAATAGGAATTTCGGAAACATGATATTTAAATTATTTAAAAAGTTGATATTAAATAAATTGGATTTTTTTGTAACAACAAGGAGTAGTATATAAAAATTGATTGTAAAGGTTGTAATTTTTCTTTTGTTGAACAGACGAAAAAAAAACTTAAAAACAAGTATACAAGAACATAAAAATAATATTAAATAAATTTCGTCCAATCATAACATTTTAACAAATTATAATTTGTATTATAATTTATAATTATATTTATATCTATTCTATAATTATAAAATAGATACAGGACCTGATTTTGATTCGAATGATGTAAAAATATTAGCTAAAGAAAAGAATAAATTTAATAGGAACACTTCTGAAATTATTTTTACTAAGAAGACACAAAAAATTAAAGTTCTATTTATAAAAAATATTTGTATATGCTTTAAAAACAGAGATAATGTTTGAGAAAAAATGATTTGATTGATTTTCAATGTTTCAATGATAAAGTTTTACTTTCAAAGTGTATACTAGTTTTTGTCACTCCTTTTTGAGAAACCTACACTGTTAGAAATTTTTATATTAATTTTAATAAACTTGTCTTGGAAGTTTTTACATAAACGCATTTGAAAACCAATATACAAAGTTAATGAAGATTAATAAAATCTCTTGATTTTTAATTAACTAGTTCATCGAATTTTTGGTACTATATAAAATATACAATATACAATATGCAATAAATAATATGCAACATACAATTAACAAGTCTATTAATTTTGATATACTACTGACAGATTTTAATATGCGTTAATTGAAATTAATAGTTAAGTTAATTACTCTGAGTTTAATACACGTGTTTATTATTTATTTTGCAAATGCCATACATGAATGTCAATTGAAATTAATGAAATTTTTAACAGTGTAGATTTACTGTATGTTATTTCTACTCTTATGATTCAGTGATTGCGGATTTTATAGAACTATGATTTTTTGAATTTTGAAGGAAAAAGTTCTTTAATATCTAAGTTCACCTAACATTAAATTTTTGAGCGTTTTATAATTTTTTTAAGGTCGAAACATCTATGAAACAAACTTCGAAGTGACCATTGTTCGATTTGTTTTCCCCTCCCAAAAACTGTCCCTGCCTATGCCCCGGCCCCTGGATTGGGCCTTACCATATTCCCATGTGCAGTGGTACCAGCAGAGTGAAAAAAACGAGTGAGGAAGCGGCGAGAACAGAAGCGAAATCATGCGAAGGACATTGAAGTCGCGAGGTCAGGACAGCGAAGAGATTGATATCGGGAAGGCGAAGAGGTCGTAGCGACGGTGAGGATAAGTCGGGGCGAGATCCCTCGCCGATCTTCGGGCGCCTTTCACAAAGAGGCAACGACGCAGCAGCAGAAGCAGCAGCAGCAACCCCAGCAACAGCAGCAACCGCAGCAGCAAGGGGCTGCTGCTGCTTCTCCTTGCACTGCCCCCGGCGTAGGCGGGGGCGGCGGTGGCGATCGCGGCAGCAAGAAGGCGCTGCCGCCACCGCCGTCGCTGCTGCCCTACGTCGCCGCCGTCGCAACCGCCGCCGCCGTCGTGGCGGTAGACCAGGAACAGGAGGAAGAGGACGAGGAAGAGGAGGAGGAGGAAGAGGAAGAGGAAGAGGAAGAGGAGGAGGAAGAGGAGCATCAGAGGGCGAGAGAGGCGACGACGACGACGGCGGCGGCTGCGGGAACGGTGGCGGCGACGCCGGAAGTCGAGGTCGATGAGATCAAGATGGAGGAGGAGGAACACCTGGCCAGGGAGTACGTGCAGGAGTTCGTGTTGGATCATCTCGATCCGGCGGAGGTGAAGAAGGAGGTGAGTTGTGAGAGAAATGCTTTAGATGACGTATCAATGTCACAATTGATGTAATATACATTCACATTTGATCCATGAACAAACGTAATTGTTATGTCTTCAAAATTGAGATGATCCTCTAACAATATGACATCGACGCAGCATGATTTAATGTCATGTCCATTATATGGATCTGGTAACAATATTGAATATTGCTCCTCAAAGTGTTGTTGTGGTGTCAACAAAACTCAGTGCTATTTGACAGGCTCAGAGGTAAAACGACACTTGGGTTCTCAATTAAGGATAGAAAATATGCTGACTCATATAAGTCTGTCTCGCTCTTTGGAATTTTTGTGTCGTTTTACCTCTGAGCCAGTCATTTCATCAATGAACAATTTATTCTGTAACAGCTCAGCATTTTGAAATAGCATTGATTGATTATTTAATAGAAACATTTTCAACATCAATTATTGCATAGTCATTTCGAACATTTTACCTATGCTCTGATAAATGGGAGATTGAGTTTTCTGAGCGATTGAGTAATTGAATCCAAAATTGCTCAAACATTAGTGTAATGGCAGTAGTTGTGTTGGTTTTCGAATGAACAAAACTTTATAGCACATTTTTTAATAAACTATGAAATACATAATTGACGAGAAATAAATTTGTGCATTGATCAATAAATAATCTCCCTGAAAAATTAATTCTTTTTAAAAATAGGGATCTATAAAATTAAAAACCTAAAATACTGCTCAATACGTAATTATTTCTAAACTTTTACGTCGCATATTTTAAAAACTTGCCGCGAGTTAGTTTCTTAAACAAATTTTGCAAATTTATAAATAACTACCACCTACAAAAAAGCACACAAATTTGTTCCATAATCATTCTATTATGGTTATGGTGTATTAACAATTAAAAGTAGTTGCTATACTTCTTTTTTATGTGGACACACTGTGATTACTAACATTGTTCTCTTATCGCTGAAATTTCAATACGATGTAAATTTTTTTCTAGTATATAATATGCGTAAGAAATGTGTGCTCGACGAATATGTGAAACGGATACTACATCCATACTGCATGGAAACTCTATAAATATAACAATCGTTACGTTAACAACAGTTGACTATCAAACCTATATGGACGTCACATCCATTTTTATTAATACGCCAGGATTATCACTTTTTTATTGACGCAGTATCCATATTTGTGTATACTACATCAAAAAATTTCTCTCCGTGTACTTCTATGGTTTTCAGTGGGTTTTATTGGTTTCAAAAATCCACTTTTTGAAGATTTTCTGCCAAAATTCTCACTGAATCATTCTCATAAAATAAATTAAATCATTCTCCTGAATATAAAAATAAAAACCTTATTACTATATACACAATCTCTAAATAATTACACTGAGAAAAAAATACTGTAATAATTACAATACTGTATAGTAAACGGCAATCACTCAGACATATTGTAATTTTGCTAGATAATATAGAAACTTTTGCAACACCATATTGTAAATATTTCTCAAATGATATTGTAGCAATAAATATATTTTGTTGTGAAAATTCCATCACATTTTTCATTTTTAACTATACATCTCGTTATTTTTACAATATCAAATTTTAATAATTGTATATTGTAATATTGCAATTTTTACGGCTGTAAAACAAAATTTCATAAATGAAAATAGTAGAATTTGCGTAATATACATCAGTTTCTCGCATATAAAATTGTAAATGTAAGCATACTTATATAACAATAGCTGTCAGTGACTATAATTCATGACACAAGTTGAATGATAAAACAAAATACAATTTTGGAAAAATTTTATTATATGCAATGAATTTTTATCATGCATATTTTTATATGTATAATATTTTCTCTTTGTACATGAAATATCATATTTTACAAGCTACAAAACAAGTTATAAAAGTTACATTATTTTATTACATGTTTCACTATACACAGATATAAGATTTTGTGTAATAGTAAAATAAAAATTGCAATTCATATAGTACGATTTACATGTGTAAATTTTAAAATTTCGAAAATCGTTGAGTAAAAACTATATTTTTTTTATCAAATTAAATACTCAAAAAGAGTTAAAAAGAAAGACCTTTAAGAATCAAAAATAATTATAGTGAAGGATTTAATTATTGAAAAATAGAAATTTAGAAATAAAAAAATTGTCATTTTAATATTTTGAGTAAATTTCGTTTAAATCGACATTGCGTGACAGTTTATGTCATAATGTCGAGTTATCAAATGATATTTTTTATATTAAATAAAAATGTACATTCTTTATTCATTATTGTCTTTACTGATATAAATTGAATGATTTTTTAAAAATTTATATCTAAATAACACATTCTATTTCGAAAAATGCTATTTGTTCAATTTTTCAATTATCACAGCATTAATTCAGTATTTTAGAATGATTAATACATTTCGCAGTGAAGTTTTAGTCCACAATTTTTTTCTGATAAAACAAAAATTCTATTTTTTCATACTAAAACTGCTGAAGAGTTCAGTAAATTCTATCTATTTATGAAAATTCTCAATTTATTCTTATAACAAAAAATCACAATCTTGGAAATTCCTCGTCGAAAATATCAAATCAAAAATCTTTTTTATCTGAAATTCTTTTATTGCATTAGTAGAATCTATACCTATATTAATTTTTTATTCGTTTATCTCTCGATTTTTTCAACTTTTTACCTTTGATACCTTTTTTACCTTTAATATCAAACAGTTAATCAAAATAATAATAATAAGAAGAAATTTCATCATGTATAAGTATGCATCAAGTTCAGTTTTTTTTATCCAAAACATTGATAATTTCAACAATTTCTGATCCAAAATATCAAAAATAAAAATTTATCTAATGTCGGAATTTTAATTTTTCATTAATTAAATCCATCACGATAATTATTTTCAACTTTTTCTATATTGACTTCCTTTCTCTCTTTTTTACAACAATGAATTCAATAAAAAAAAATGTCATAAAAAATTAATGAGATTTAAGGTTCAAAATAATTGATAAAAAGCAATCAACATCAGCGTATTTTATTCGTTAAAAGTGAAAATTGAAAAATCATTAAATGTTCAAAATAATATCATGAAGTTGAGCAAGAATTTCGAACGAGAGCAGAGGTATTAGAATTTGTGAGCTAATAATATTTTATGATGCTACCGCGGCTGGCAATAGTGATATGGGTCAGCCGACGAGTAGTAAAGATCAAGGAATAATGTGGCGCTGCGTCTTAGTAAATTAGTGAAATTTTCACTAATTCAATTAGTAGGTGAGTGATTCACCATCAAATTAGTGGAATTCCACAAGTTAGTTAAAGAAATGGTTAAATTCTACAACATTAAATATATATTCATAAGTTCACTTTTCAATTAGTGAAATTTTTGAAACAACTAAACAATTAGTGAATTTATTACTAATGTGATTGATGACATTTTAACTCACCACATTAGTAGTTTCAAAATGAACTCATAGATTCTGACTATTTCGAAAATTAATTTGATGGTCGACGATCAAATAAGTAAAATTTAATACATGTGACCGAATATTTAGTGAATATTCTGTAGATGGAAAGGAATAATTTTTTCTCTTACTTTTCAAACAAATAAAAATGGTATACTAAAAACAATTTATGAAGCAAACACATCCCAAGTTGATTTTCACAAGATTATATCCCATTTTCCGTGTTTGTAACATGTATTTGTAAATTTCGCCTTTTAAATTACGCGCGCTTTCATTTTCTTTTTTTTTTTCATCACTTTGGCCGTCCTTTTTCAATTTTATTTCGTGTTTGATGTGCATTTTGCGCATTCTTTGTCTTACTTTTACAATTTTATAAAATTCTTTTTATTTAAAACAACGAAAGCTGCAAAGCCTTATGTTAAGCCGTTGCATATTCCATTATTTGCTCTTTCGAAGAAAATGAATGATTTTGACGAGTCTGACGTTTCGACGGTCATCTCTGCATTATTTATTATATATGTACCTAGTTTGACGCTTGGTTTCAAGGAAATAAACATTTTAACAAATGTGTAAATATGTCTAATGATTGCTTAATTTTTCCCATGTAAAAATAATGAATAACAAATTATAACTTCTTTTTTTTTATTAGACGTCAAAAGAGGAAACTTGGAAATTGAAATTTCAAAGACAAAGATAAAAAATAATGAATAAGAATTTGAATACTATATTATCACTAATTGTACTAAAAAAAACTAAAGATGAAATGTAGGCTCGCACTATCTCTAGTCGGGTAAAATAGTAATGTCCGCGTAGAGCAAATGATACTATTACGGAGCAGGAATTACGGTTTCAGGCCCGTTTGGCCGCGTCACCCCCTGCGCTGCTGGTGAACGGCGGCAGCTTGCCCCAGCAACAACAGCAATCAGCGTCATCGTCATCATCCACGCCAGGTACTCAGCAGCAGCAACGTCAGCACGTGGGCATGGAGGCGCCTTTGACGCCACCGGCGCACGAGCTCGAGCACCCCCTGCACCCGCTCTACGGGCAGCCCCACCACATCCAGGTGCAGCCTGCTCACCTGGGCCAGATCCTGGTGAAGGCCAGCGCCGTCGTGGCAGCCTCAAGCCACTTGACGACCCTCGCGCACCCTGGCACCCCGCCCGACACACCGCCCATCTCCGTCTCACCCCCCGGCCCCTTGCTCCATCACCTGCACCACCTGCACCATCACCATCATCACCGAGAGCGCCTCCTTCACCATCACCATCACCATCAGCAACAGCACGCGCTTCAGCAGCAACAGCAACCTCTTTATCACCAACAGCAACTGCAGCCGCCGCTCCAGCAGCAGCACCTGCAGCAACTGGCAGAAGGCCCCGGAGGAATCGGGGCTTTCATCCCACCCGGAACCGAGGACAACATGGCCTGGCTGCCACAGTCCCTGAACAACCGGCAGGAGCCACTTGATTTGAGGCCTCACTGCCCACCGGAACAGGCCCACCATCCACATTGCTCCCCTGAGCACGGAGAGTCCCAGGCATGGCCACCTCCGACCTCTACACCGAGCTCTACTACTCAGTCTCACTTTCAGGACCTGCAGCAGGCTCATGCGAGACATCATGCTAGGCATCCTAACCACGTGGCTGCTGCTGCAGGTACGTTATCTTTAGAAGGTTTATTTTATTCTCTTATATGGTTTTGAGCACATTTTTCAAAATCTCGTTGTGTTACGTAAACAAGTCATTGATGGAAAAAGAAATCAAACAAGAATACGATCTTGTCTGTGCAGGAAGCTACATAATGTCGAGCCACGTGGAGTATTACAGTGGCGGAGGCGGCGCGACGACGCCGGGCCTCGTCTCGAGTAGCAGCGGGCCGTTCGTCCCGGGTGCTCTAGAGAATGGCGTGTCTTCGCTGCAGCAGCAGGCCTTGCAGCATCAGCAAATCGGCCGGCCGCTGAGCGTGTGCTCCGGGAGCTCGTGCGGTGGGCCGAGCTCCTGCGCCAGCCGCACGCAAATGCACGCCGAGTCGATGCTCAGCATCGACGATCAAAAGGATCTCGATGATGACCTTCTCACGACCTTGTCCGTGCGCGAACTCAACAAACGTCTCCACGGCTGTCCCCGTGAAGAGGTAAGCCGTGTCCTACTTTCTTTTCCTACGCCCTTAAAGAGATAGAATCCACTGATATCCTGATCCACAAGACCAAAGAAACGAATTCGCTATAGAAACGTATTGAAATTTCGTTGGAGCAGGTATTGCGGTTGAAGCAGAAGCGAAGAACGCTGAAGAACCGGGGCTACGCGCAAAATTGCCGGAGCAAGAGGCTGCAGCAGCGACAAGACCTAGAGACGACGAATCGCTCGCTCCAGGAGAAGCTCCACCGGATGGGAAACGAGAACAGCCAGCTGCGCCAAGAGCTCGAAACCTGGAAGCACAAGTACGAGGTCCTGCGTTCCCGTCACAGCCAGCAGAACCACCACAATCACCACAACCACCATCAGCATCAGCAACAGCAGCAGCAACACGGAAACCACGCACACGCTGCTGTAGCAACCCCTCATCATCATCCCCATCATCACCATCAGCACCACCATCATCATCATCAGCAGCAACATCCAACTAGCACATCCAACCCTCAACAAGGCGACGTGCAGCAGCAGCAATCGCAGTCCACTGCACCGCCCAGTCCTGAAGTCTACCTGTGACATCGACGGCCCACCCGAGGAAAAAATCCCAACATTGCGCAACACGCGAGATAGTACATCCAATCTTCTTTTGGCAACGTGGGTAAGTGCGGGTTTGCTGGGGAAAATGAGCATTTTTCCCATAAAGTTGGGTACTAGTATAATCCTTCATCCGAGCGTTGTGATGGACAACGTGGGGAAAATGAATGTTTTTCCCACGGAATCGGGGTTGACAATTGTTGGGTTGTTTTGAAACGCTTTTCCCTGAATGTAACGTCAAAGCGCATCGTCACATAATCCAGCGCGTTATCATTGGATCAAAGTGAGGGCTTCCGGCTGAGCATCGATCGTACGCAGCAGTAGATTTAGCGCGACAATCTTCGGCCAAGGTGACGTTTTTTTCTTAATTTTTTACTTGGCTATTAGTTTTTATTAAAAAAAGATTTATAACTAGATTTGATTTTTGAGGGGGAGGGGGAGTCTAGAAGAAAAATCTGGGGAATTTTCACATAGTGAGGGATTAGATGTGTAAAATTTTACGGGAAAAGTAGCGTAATCATAAGATTTTTAAATTAAGATTATGGATTATCTTAATTAACGATGCTTTATTTACTTGTTATTAAATTACCATTATAATTACACTTATTATTTAATTAATATTACATTTTTTTAAGTAAACATCGTTCCTCAGATAAATATAATAATTTAATTTTGTAAATTACTTTCGCGAGGCAATAATTTTTTGCAGAAAATTTAAATTTTTAAAATGGGTTGTAAATACATTTTTACAAGAATTTTAGGTAAAATAATTTATAATAAAATTAATTTTTAGGAAAATTTTTGGAAAATACTTTCTATTTTGAACATTTTAATTTGAATTATTTGTATAATATCGTATTTTCAAAAATAAATAAATTAAATTCATAATTAAAATTAATTTGAATATATCTATAAATAACAAGAAACACACAAAAAATTATCAGTAAAACCAGTTGCATAAAAACTAATCATTTTCCACACAAAATCATGAAAATAATTAAATTAATTATTTTGTTCTTTTTTAATTTAAAAATATTAACTTCAATGTACATAAAAAAATTAAAAATTACGTGAGGCAAAATTTTACATACGTACTGGAATTAATATTAAAAGTCTAATAAATTTCAGAAATAATTTGTTAAGTATTATAATGTATTATTTTTATTTATAATAATGCAATTTATGATTAAATAAAATATATCATTATGATGAACAAACATTACATTCAAATACATTGTTATTCATAAATATAATTTCCTGATTTTATGACGATACTATTACATGAAAATTTCTAAGCTATCAAAAACGGTTTCGAAAATATCATAAAACGTTTTGAAAAAATGAAATTATTTCTTACACAGATAAAAAAAATCAAATTTGTTGAAACCAATGTGATTTTACTAAAAAACTACCACAAAAACAATCACATTTTTTTTCTTGAACTTACAATTAACTCAAAATAGTTTTAGAAAAGTTGGTAATGTGTTTTCGAAAGTACGAAAGTCATTGAACGAAAATTCTACGAAAAAAATTCTAAATTTTTAAAAATTCAGTTTTTTCGATAATTTTCAAACTTTTCAATATCCCCCTCCTCCTCACCTACATTTTTACCAAAGCAGGAAAAATTTCGAAACTTCCCTCACGAGTGTTGCGCTAAATTTACAATGTCTTAAGGATTTTTTCGTCTTCCAACGCTCGGAAAAATTTGTTTATACTGCCACTTTCCCTTGAAAAAAGGAAAACCTGTATTCCCTTCGTTGTAGAGACCTTTCATAGCTCAACGAAAAATCCCCGACGGCTAATTTTTTTGAAAAAGCAGCAGTTTAACGCGCAACACTTGAAAAACATTCGAAAAACTGTTGAATCTAATCTAACGATTTGTTGATTATTAGTTTCTCTAATTTAAAAAGTGCGGTTTTTGCTGAAAAATCATTTTCGTAAATGATTTTTTTCAGGAAATGTAATTTTAAAATTGAATAAGTTTTAAAATTGGGATAAATTTAAATCAATTTTCAGAAAAAAACAAAACTTTTTTGCAAAACTCGCACCTTACATTCCTTTTGAGTATTACCTAATTATACCTTATACCTCGATATGTACAGTTTTATAAATTACAGACACTGATTGCTTTTCGTAAAAAGAAGTAGCAAAAATGTTAAGTGAAATTACTAGAAAGCGTTGCAAAATTATTAAGGGGGGAAGTACCTCTTAAGGCCGAGAAAAAAGTACATGTTTTTGCGATGTATTTTTGGAAAAATGAAACAGTGCACACAAAAACTGATACCGTTTATATCTAGAAATTAATTGACTTTTGGTCAATTCCCTGAAAACTGACATTTGAATTGGCGTAAACGATCCTGGCCACAATTTTCATCTGAAATCATGAAACCAAACATTTTTTTACTCGAGAGGGTTTTTTATACAAGATGCAAAATTCAAACTTTAACCATAAAAATCATTGTTAAAAAAATTTTTTTTTGGTTTTGCAACAAATTAACCACAGATTTTTATGGTTAAAGTTAGAATTTTGCAAAGATCGTAGTATATCTTGTATAAAAAACCCTCTCGAGTAAAAAAATGTTTGGTTTCATGATTTCAGATGAAAATTGTGGCCAGAATCGTGTACGCCAATTTAAATGTCAGTTTTTAGGGAATTGACCAAAAGTCAATTAATTTTTTATTTAACATAATGTAAAACATGTTTTTTTTTATCTTGAAACATTGCTCTAGATATAAACGGTATCAATTTTTGTGTGCACCGTTTCATTTTTCCAAAAATACATCGCAAAAACATGTATTTTTTTCTCGGCCTCAAGAGGTACTTCCCCCCTTAAGCGTTTTATTATCAAGTATCTCGTGGAGATACTTATCTATAATATTTTATAAGACATGCGTTTTTATGAATTAGTTAACGTTGGCTGCAGAGTGCAATATACGCTGTGAAAGTCGTGAATCGCTCGAAAACTTCCCATTTTCTTGATTTCAAGTCAAAATTTCACGAAAAATCCAATATTTTCCCTTCGGTATGTATGTTCGAGTCAGCGAAGAAAAAATGATACGAGTAATGACATAATGATGACAAGCATCATTGGCAACTCGAATCAAGAGTTTTTCGAATGTATGCTCGTCGACGTATATACGGCGTGTGTTTTGTACATACATAGCACAAATGAAAAGATTTTTTCAACTTCTTGACCTTGGCAAAAGTCTCGAGAGTATTGTATTGTTAACATTTTTTGTTGCACCCTCCCCCCATCCCTCCCCAAGTTCCCTCGTCATTTTTCGACATTCTCATTTCAAGCTGAGAGCGAGCGACGACATTATTTCGAGCCCTCGTTGTACTATATTTTTGAAATGTACATATATATAGTTGTATACTTGTACAAATGAATACAGTATATATGTATATCTGGAGAAAAGAAAAGCCGAAGAAAAAGGAATAAAGGTATTTGTTTTATGAGAAATTAAGTGAGTATTTATTACCTTCTGTCTTGGGGCGGTTTTTTTGAATTTAGAGGGAAAGGGCAAAAAAACTTTTGCTTCACTTAAATAAATTTGTACTTCAGACAAACAAATTATTTGACAGAAATAACATTTGTTATAGAGTCCAATAAAATTCGTTTGTCTGAACTAAAAATTTATTTAAGTGAACCAAACATTTGTTTGAGCCAACCAAATTGGTTTTTTATTGAGTAGGTAGTGATATTTCTGCTGCTGCTTTTGCCGGTGTTACGAGGGCGTAAGGGGAACAACAATTAACACGGAAACGTCAGTGGTTAGATAGGTACCATCAGCTGCTGCACTACACTGCACGAGCTTTATTGTCAAGTCACGTGACCATCGTGGCCTATCTCTATCTACAGTGCAGCGAGCTTCCCGACGATGACGACGACCGTACAATGTTTAGATTCTCTTCAAAACTCAACTTCGAAACTGAAGTTGTCACGAAGTAAGTAGTACTCAAAATCCGATTTGGTTGGGTAGAACAAACATTTGGACAAATTTTATTTTACTCGACATTTTGAAGATACATTTTCATGACGTGATTTGTATATTCATTTACGAGTTTACTTATTAAGGTGAAAAATGAGGCGATTATTTTCGCAATTAACTTTGTAGACTATAAGAAAAATTTTGATCAAAAAGTGAAATATTCGAGAGGATGTTTTATGGACAATGTTTTTTTCTCAGTGCAGTCAAATAGAACTAAACGGTGCCAAAAACTTTGATTTGTGAAGCATCGAGAATCAAGATTATGAATGTGTAATGGTAAATTATAATTATATTAAAATTAAATATTTTGAAAATTATACTTTTTCAAGCATTTTTTCATATAAATTCAACGAAAAAACATAGTATTATTATAGTACTATTGGAAGCTTGGAAATTAAGTTGTAAAAAGTTAAGACAGAAATTCATAAAAATACCAGAGAATGTATCATCATAAAATTTCTGAAAAATACTGAAAGTTATTGAATTCTATGAAAAAATTGTGCTTCTGAAAAATCTGCACAAATGGCAATGTATAAAAATACTAGAAAACGATAACAAATGTTATAAATATTGAAAACAAAAAAAAAATTCAAGGGATACATAAAAAATGTATACTCAAAAATAACGTAGACCTAATTATACTCAAAATTTATGAAATTATCAAAAATCTATCGATGTTTACATTCTAGAGTATATCACTTTTAGAATTGATGTATAAATATTTACGAAAATACTAGAAATCTGAAAAAACACTAAAAAATCTTTTTGATTTTCGTAAATAGAAAATGTAAATAAAAAAGAAAAAGAAAAATATAAAAAAATTTATAATTATACACAAATATATCATTCATATAAAGAATATAAAAAAATGTATAATTATATATAAATATATAATTAATATAAAAAATATACACTTTAAATTATGAAAAAATAAAAAATAAATAAAAAAATTTTTTAAATATAAAAAATGAAAAAACAAATTCTTTTTTTGATGTAAATAGAAAATATAAATGGAAAATTTCGTAAATACAAAAATGCGAAAAATTTTTTCATACTCAAAAACTATATGAAGAAAATAGATAATAGATATCGTAATGCTCCGTTCTCTCGATAATTTCAAAATTGTTCATGATCTCTCGGAGCCAACCAAGATAGGATATTAAAGAAATCCCATCTCTATCTAATTTTTAAATTTCAGATTTCTATATTTCGGCTTCAATTGAGCCCTTTTTAAGAACTACATACACAAACAAAAAACCATAAACAAACAATAAATTTATAAAGTCGGCCATAAATAATCTGAGAAAATATTGTCGTAGATAACTCACTATGAAAGGTCGCAGTGTACATTTATTGTCCTGGTAGGTATCTGTTAAAAATCTTTTTTCGTGCAACAGTATGTAAGTTTTGTCAGTGTATAATGTAAGTCCCGACGGTCAAAGTTGACAAAAATCTCCTTGTCGTCATTAACGGTAATGACCGGTAATTTACCTGTAAATTTACCGGTAAATTTACTGCCTCACATTCCTGGTCAAGGACGTGACACGCGAGAGTAATGATAATGAAGAATAGAGTGACGGAAAGATGCTGCAAGACAATCGAGCGGGTGGATGTCGCGTGATATACCGCCCGATAATAATACGGGCGCGCCGGGGAAGGGGGAGTAGAAGGGGGATGATGGAAAATAAAAGGAGTGAAACGTGCACATGTGTGTGCATGTATTCGCGGGCGCCATAAAGATAGAGATGCTGCTGGTGCTTTTATACGCTTCCATAGCGCTGCGGCGGCGGCGGCGGCGGCGTCAGATACAATCAGCTGGCGGAGCGCGGGGGAGTAAAAAGGGAAAGAGAGAGAGAGAGGGAGAGAAAACTCCCTTCTCGGATATTCATCCGAGACATCGACCTTTAAGCCGCTTTATTTTTGCCCAAATATATCGCAGCTGCGGGAAAACGAGCGGAATCAAACGATTACGCGTTCGGTCGTAACGAATGACCGCAACGGCGACCTGCGATTGGCTGGAAAAAAACCCGACACTTTATTTTTTCATTCGAATTGTTGCTAATTCTCATATTTTCATCGCTTTCCGCTCTTATTATGCACCCTTGCCACCTTTCGGCACCAACCACTCTCGTAAAATTAAGTCAAACAGTCTATTCCCCGCCCCCTCGTTCCCCTTCTTCCCCTTTCCCGCGGCTTTATTACGCAGCGCGCGAGATTTCACGAGCTAAACGCGAAAAAGTTGAAATTGGATTGGGAGGGGGTGATTTTCTGAGCCGTCATCGGGGTGACTGTTGACGGGTTGTATCGATCCTCGACTGGAGAAAGTCGAGAAGAAAAAAGTCGAGAATGATCTCGTTAAAGCCGTAGCAGACGATTACCGGCTGCGACTGACGGTTGGGAATTTGAAATGGACCAATCAGCGCGCAGCGATCGGAAGCGGCGGCCAATGAAATATCGGCAAGTCGATTTTTGAAACTACGGACGTTGAAATGGGAGGAGGCGATCAATTCAGCGGAGTGAGCTTTGATCGCATCTAGGGCTTGAGCGATTTATTATATTTTGCGGCTGGCTTGAAACGCGATTACAATTAGGGGATGACACGGTGCGCGGTGGTGCGCGCGGAATGAAATTGTCAAGGAGGGGCGGCGACCAAGCGAGGCCGTTGCGCCGTCGCCGCGAGCTTTTGCTCTTTCCCACTGTAACTTGCTTCGGCTGCTGCACGAGAGATATAAACACGCGAGACATAAACGCCGGATTGCGCGATACACCACCGCGTCCCATAATTGCTCTGACTCGGCCCGCCGGTGATCCACCTACAGCAACGTACCTGCACCTAGCCCCGCCTCTCTAGGAAACTAAATGTACGATTGTACGGCATAAGTTCATGAACAATAGTTCTAAATTAGAAGTTCTAAGCAAAAAGTTCCTAAATTTATATGAAAAAAGAAGATAGTAGCGTCCTAATTACACTGGCAAAATTACAACTTGTTTTATAATACTGTTTTTTAATAAAAAATTCCCAAAGTTTACTTGTGGTCTTATGAGTGGAAGCAGTTTTTTCACATTTTCAACAATACTTTGACACTTTCTGCATTGAAAAAAACTTGGCAACAGTGTAGTCGGCCCATGCACATCAGCACACACAAACACACGTAAGTGTGACACTCATATGAATATGCTGCCATGTATAATGCACAATGCAATGTTGCCACTACTGAAACGAATTTTTTGTGTAGTAGAGCACAATTATTATGCATAAAATTCCATTGCATAGCAATTGTGCTCTGGTAGCAAAAAATATTTCTTTAGGAAAAAAAAAATTTGTTCTGTCAAGTTGTGCATGATATCATACAAATTCATTACTAGGACCAATCGCCAATAAATGAAGAATATGAAAAAGAATCGAAGGGCTTTGGAATTGTTAGGAAATCTGACTTGTCAGGGAAGCGTTCGAGTATCCCGCATAATGTGCTTGGGCGGATCTACCCATAGATCACGTTAATGTTAACTCTACTCGTGATTTTGTATCACAAGGGGTGTCGAAAACACGAGAGTCGCATTGACTTTCCGTCCTTGAGCTCATGCATTGAAACAAAAATCTGCATTTTGTTTTTTTTTTTTTTGGATACACCATAGAAACTTCTACTCCAAGTTATACAACTTTTGATAAAAACATCTGTTTCATCATCAATTGTTCATCAACGTGAACAATTATCCATAAACGATATAAATATTTCTTGAACCCAATTTTTATTTCATTTCTTGGTTGGTTCCAACAAAATGTTTCGTGAGATTAGAAGATTCCCCGCATAGCTCAAGTGTAGAGCACTCGAACGGAAATCGAGAGGTTGCGGTTTCGAACCCGCTGTGGAGCAGATTTTTTTCTCGTGAAATAAAAATTAGGCTTATGATTTACGTTTGGCTAATAATAGCAATTTGAAATTCGAATTTCAAAGACAGTAATACATATTTCTGTTACATGTAAGTAATTCATATGTATGGTATATTACAGTTATAGTTTCCCAAACATCATATATATGTCTCATATACGTAGTTTATAGGTCGTCGTTCTCTGAGGGGGAAACGAATAAGGCTAAAATCAAGAAATGAAGTGGAAGAAAGAAGGCTGTCGAAGAAGAAGAAAGTCGTTGTTGAAGTCGTTGAAGGGAGAGAATATGCCACGAGAAAAAGAGTCGGTCAAAGGCCCGCAGCAGCTCAGCGACCTACGGCTATCGGAGGGTAATAATACTAAAAAGAACAAGTTGAACCAAGGCAGCGTCCAGCAGTTTGGCTTCATCGGGTCTATCACGAGTACAGAGATGAAGGAACGAAATAGTTTTTCCTATCACGACTTCTCCGAGCTATTTCGCTTGCCTCGTGGATGAGAAATGATTTATGAGTCGCTATAAAAATTTTCGTCACGCTACGGTCATATGACCCGTCTCCTGGTACTATTTCCCACTTTTTTTATGTCTTTTATAATGATCTGTCATTATTTCAATGGCCACTTTGTCAATATTGTTTTTCAAAACAATTCTCTTCTTCATTGAAAATAAAATTTATTCTAGTAGTTGCTTATGATTTGTCCGGTACTTTTGAATAATAGGAGTTTTTTGAGAGTGTTATAAATTTATTATAATCTTATTTGTTATATTATATATATATAATATAATATAGTTATTCAAATATTTACTTAATTCGAAATACTGGGAATTTATGCTGTTCGTCGCAGTTTGTGAAATACCATCATATTGTAGATGAATAGCAGTTTTCTATGCTCGGACTGCTGCTGGCAGCGGCTTCCATTGCACGCGTCATATATATTAATTTTATTACCTATATATCGTCCTGTTGAGATGACCATGCTACTACCTACGTGCCGAATAATTTTCGACCTCATCCGCTGCAGACGCGCATCGTATTTTCCGATTCCTCAAAGCGTTTTATATAGGGTCATCATCTCATTTTCATTGTTTTTATCCATTCCTGCTTTTTTGTTTTGTTGCGTAACCATCGATACCGTAGTGATTTCTTCTACTTTTAGTTTCGAAATGCAGTTGAGATAAAAGATTTTGGTAATCTCCCCGTTAAGAATGTCAATAGGAAACAGTTATGTATGAAAGTAACGGAATAATGCATGTTATAAATTGAGGGCCTCGATTCTCCTAAATCAAAGTAGAATCAAAATTGTAAGAGTAAACACGTCATTATAAAAACATTACTTTACAAGAACTTGATGGCAATAAAGTTAAGAGACTTGTCGTTGTTTTTGAATTACATTTTTTCACGTGTTAATAAACCCTGCCAACAATGACGATGTCGTCATTGCTATCGTCACGACGTGTTGTCAGTTTATTTTCAGGATATAACTTAAAATTTCCATTCTGGCAAATTCTTCCGACATAGTATCACTGAGAAATGAAAATGACCTATCGACTTTGAAGAAAAAAAAGCCCAAAACACCATCTTCAATCTGACGAGTCATCATGACGATAGAAACTTAGAAAAATAATCGTCTCGTCATAAGTCTCGTCATACTATCGTCATGACAAGTCAAAAGAAATAGGTTTTTTCGTATCTCGTCTGAACTCATCATCGAATGTATCGGTGAATTATATCCTCTGACAAAAGAAAGTTCTGTCAATAAAATTATGGGCCACAAAATTATCAACATGAAGGACATGAGGAAAAGGCGGCACAAGGAGTCAGTGGAAAAATCGATGACAGAATGAAAACAAATCATGGTCAAAGAATCTGCAAAAAAAGACGATGATAAAATTAAGGCTAGAGAAACTTCTAAAGACAAGATAGCAAGCCACAGAAAAAGCGCTTCAAAAACAGAAAAGAAAAAAGATGACGAGAAAAACAAAGATTACAACTCTGGTTGTAGCGAGAAGTTGATAACCGACAATAATGATTCGGATGACTCTGGCGACACTCATATCCAAAAGAAAAAAAAGGGAGTCTCTCGATCCCGTGCCAGAATATGTTTTTCAAGTGAAAGCAATCAAGGGGACGGCGAGAACGAAAATGCTATGTGAATCAATTGATTTTTGTAATTTTAAATTTAATTTTTGTTACATTAATGAAACGAAAAAAAGAGAGATGTTTTAATAGTTATACATTAAAGTCGTTATGTAATCATTCTATCTTTAACTTAAGTTACGAATGATTAAAATATTCGTGAGTCTTTATTCACAGGGATACAACAGTTTTACTCCAAGTCTTCTTATAAAAACTTTATAAAGTCAAAAAGCCATAAGTTGTACACTAAAGACCACATTAAGGGAAGAAAAAAGTAAAAATATGGGGGGTGCAGCAGGAAGTGTGCAATATCTGGCAGTATATAATAATATTGGCGGCGCGCTAATAATGGGCGGTAGGGCAAAGGCAGTAGCTGAACCAGTTGACCGTGACTAGATAAAAAATACGGCCTGACAAGCGTCCCGTTCTTCTCTTCCTCCGAGCCACGAATGTTCCCCTGCAGTTTGCTTGGCCATTGGCCATTGCCTATAACACTAGCTGCTCTCCCTATTCCTATCATCTATATACGACGCAAAACTATATATTGCACTAGCTCGATAGCTCGATCGGCCATTCGGGGCTATCGGGGAAAAACTATCGTTCGACCCCTGCGGCGTTGTCATGCTAATCGCATACGGGCGGCTCCTCCACTTCCTCCTTCTACTTTTTCCACACACTACTTGGGTTCGCAAAAAAAAAAACAATATTACCGCTCCACTCGCCATATAATATGTAGGGCTCCCCAAACGCCGTCCGTTTTATGTCCTTACCCGTGAATGCCGTAAGTAGTAAATGTCCCTGCCGAGTCAATCGAGAGTTGCAAACTCTAATTTATCGCTCCGACTCGTTGCTCGCCGTGACGCGGAAATGCAATCGCGAACGGCATGGGGAAAAAGGAAAACAAGCTTATTTTGCCGCCGGCGGGACATTGGAATTGAAATGAAAGGAAAGCTGGCAAAAAGAGGAGCCTCAAGTGAGGGAGGATCGGCTATGAGAAGACGAATTGCTCTGAGTTTGACTCGAGCTTTGGGCTCATTGCTTTATTGTCCGTTTCCACCAAAAAAAAGGAAGAGAAAATAAAGACACCTGATATTTATGACGCGATTGATCAGATTATCTTACCCCCATGGTGCACTGATTCTTCCAAACCCTCCCCCTCCTACCATAAGTTTTCATCCCTTCTATCATGTGGCGATTTCCGGAATGGTACATACTTTTGGATACCGTTGTTGTGTATGATTTTTTTAAGTAGAATGGAATAGAAAAAGATTGAAAATTAATTTGGTTGAGGAACGATGTTGAAGATCGAACGATATGAATATTTTCTTGAGGTTATTGGAGGGAAGGAAGCTGGAAATCTGTAGAGAAATTTAGAAAAATACTGGAAAGTGTTTTATACTGGAAAAAGACTGAAAACATACGAAAAATATTGAGTCTATGAAACCTGTGAAAAATCTCTATGAAATGTATGTGATAATGGGATCCTATGGAGATACGGTTTATGGCGAAAATATGAAAATAAAATTTTTTTCTTCTTTTTCAAACTTTGAATCTGAAGAGTCAAATTTTATAAATCTGTAGATCAATCCATTAAAATTCTAGAAAATTCTACTGAATTTCATAAAGGGTAAAAAATTAAAATATCACGTAGAGTACAAGAAGAGTATTAAATACTTAAAATCTGTAAAAATATTGTTTTCTAAGAAGTCTAATTCTAAAGTCTAAATTTTAATTTCTAAATAAATATAATATATATTTATGTATATGTAAATAAAGAAATAAAATATATAAATAAAATATAAATATATATAAATGTACTTATTGAAATTCAAAGAATGTAACGAATTGTTTTTTGCTAGTTCTCAAATTTAAATAGATCAGGATTTTTATTTGCACTAACTTGAAAATAACAGCAATGTTGGCGTCAGAAGAATGATAATTGGCTAGGATAACGTAGAAAAAATTAACTTGAGAAATTGTTTAAACTCGGTAATTAATTTAAAAAAAAAACCGGAATTCACGAAATTGTTAAACATTTAAGAAACATCAAACTCTAGAGCATTGAATTCTAGAAATTTATACAGAGTTTATAAAAATACCAAAAAGCCTTTCGAGTCATGAAAAAACTTTAAAGAAATACTAAACGTATTGGAATTCTATAAGAAAATGTTTCCTGAAAAATCTTAATAAATACGTGTGATATAAAAAGCTATGAATTCTAGAACATCAAATTAAAAAAATATATATATAAAAGTCTATACAAATACTGGAAATCTATGAAAAGACTATAAAACGCTGCAAAATTTTATAAGCACTTCAAAAAGTGTGAAAATATAAAAAATCTGAACAAAAATTTAAAATATACGTAGATCTTATTTTTCTAGACATCTTCCAAAATACTGGAAGTTTATTAAAATTAGAATTCTAGAAATCTACATCAATCTAAAAATAAATTTGAAATCTATGAAAATACTAAAAACTCGAAATCGTAAGTTTTAACACTTCAGCATCGAATTCTATAAATCTATAGAGTGAATAATATATTTCCAATAAATCTATAAAAATAGCAAAAATACTACAAAATTGTATGAATAACATAAAATACGGAAATGCTAGAAATTCAAGAAATACTCTAAAAATGTATTTCTTTTGGAATTTTATGATTCCTAACCTTTATTTTCTGTGTTAAGATTTTTCAATTTTACGCATTTCAGAGTTTTAAGGTTATACAAATTTTGTAGTTCAGAGTCGAACATTTTTCATAATTGTATCCAATAAAATGAAGCTCGATTTTGTAATTTAATTTTTTAATTTAATGTAATATGTTTTTAATAATATGTGTATAATTATATATTTTAATAATATATGTATTTGATAATATGTAACGTTTAATGGAATTTAATTTAAATTAAATGTTTTTAATTTTATTTTATTTTGGGTTTTCTGATATCAATAATTTCTACATAGCTTTTTAAAGTTCGACACTTTAGGAATCAAAGTGTTCTGCAAATTTTCAATATTTTATAGATTTTTCAAAAATGAATATCAAGACAGTTTTTTTGAAAAAAAAACCCTCCTGAACATTTCCATCACATTGACACCCGGATTCTACTACCTCACAGTAAAAATTTAATCTTATTTTAAGATACAACAAAATCAAGGCACGTCTTGAAATTCAAATATTATCTTAAATTTAGTCAAAGTTTAAAATTAACTACAAGCAAGCAAATCTTAAATTAAACAGATTCAACATAGTTTGAGTAAATCATTCTTGATTTAAGAATTGATTGCTTGAAAATAAATTAAAAAATCGACTGAATTCAAAATACCATTTGAATTTCAAATCGGCCTTAAATTTTGCTACATCTTAAAATAAGATTAACTTTTGAGATTGCTCGATTTCTTATTTTCCGGTGAAATCTAATGTTTCCTGCGTATTATTCCGAGACACTGCATGTATCTCGACACACGTGCGACACGTCGAACGCTTGTCGAGTTGCTATAATCCTGCTGCTGCACTATAGCTGCTGTCGATTCTATCTATAGCGAGCTGATCAATACTCGCTAATCAGATCTGAACAGTGCTCACTGCTCGACCGCCCGCCCCAACCAACCCCTGCAACAGCAGCAGCAAAAGCAAAAGTATTTTCGAGTTATTCCGAGTAGCTCCGAATTTCGACACTGGACGGCAATCGCGACATCGCAAATCGAGTTGCTTGTCTAGCTTGAACGAGCTTCTTCTTTCTCCCTCTTTCACCACCCCCTACCTTCCCCCTTTCCTCTTCCCGACGTTTGAGAAAACCAATCACTGATACGGTAATTGAAAGATTGGAAAAGGTAGACGGATTTTTGGATTAAGATGAATTAATTAAAAATAAATTTTTCAAAATAAAATTTCAAAAAGTACTTCAAACTCTAATTTGTGCGACAACTTGTTGCCAATATGTGAGGGAAGAAATTAATCAATGCCCCAACATGATGTAAAAATATATGCTTGGCTCGAGCCTGTTGGGATCGAGACTTCATCTCAGTGACCTATAATACTATCAACAGTTGGCAACTGTTTGGCTTCGACTGGATTTTACGAGTCTATAATACAGCAGCACTCGAATGAAGGAACTCTCTCAATCACAGTACAATTAAGTGCCGAACTTATACAACGTGCTGAATCACTTTTCAATGGATCGAGTATGACGATTTGATCTTCGAGTGAAAACGGAAATGAAAATTGGTTCAATTGAAGAAAAAAGTTGTTGATTTTTCAAGTTTTATTGTTAGTTGGTTTTTGCTAATTTTTTTTATAGTTTGTAAACTTGGCCAAAAAAAGTCCGAATTTGAAAATTTAATAAAATCTTAGAAATCAATGAAGATCGTAAATAAGATTCATAAGCGTTGCAACTCTCAGATTTGTTAAAAAAAACTTTTCCGCACTAGTGAAGAAATATCCTATTCCAAGGATTCTCTAAGATCACCTTGTAAGAATTTTAACTCCTTGCAAGGTTTTTCTAAGGTTCAGAATTCCAGATACCTTTTGTTCGAGTCACGTTGAGAACTCTTAGGGCTTCATCAGCTACCTCGATCCACTAGCCAACATTGTAGCATTTCATTCGCACCTCTTTGACCTTATTATTCAACGCTCTTGTTTGTTGTTTCTTAAGCGTGTCAATTTGTAAGGGCTCACTTGATTCCGCGATTTGTCGAATAATCTCCCATCCCGGGGAGAAATGGGTCACAGGAGTGATTTAAAAGACTGGAATTCAAGCCCCGAGGGAAAATCGTATCACGCGCGAGTTTAAAATAGAGTATAAAGACAAGTGCTGAGCCCCTTTTTGGGGTAGTCTCTCTTCTCCCTAACTGCCCCTAACAGCGGGAAGCATAACCAACCGCCGACGTACGTCAAGTCATTCTCTTCTCTCTAAACTGTATCGAATTTTCAATTACGTATCATCGTTGCCGCTGCTCCTGTCCCTTCATGGCCCATTATAGAAAGCTCCAACTCCCTCGCTCTCACATAATAGCAATAATATACTGCATAAACGAGATGCTTGGCATTTTATTGGCCTTGCCAGTGCGATGCTCTTCCGATTGCCGGGAAATTCGCATGCAACAAGCTTTTCTTTATTCTCAAGCGTTTTTCGTGAAAATGGTGAACATTTGAAAGTATTTTAACATTTCATTATTCAATGTGAGACCCTTTTCAGATGAGACCCTTCAAAAAGAACAAGCTGATACGGAAATAATGATAACCGAATTTCGACTTGGTCGGAGAATAAAAGCAACACCTCGTAAAAAGTGGATTGAGCACCAAGACAGACTGCGCAAAATTGTAGAAGAGTATGGGATTTACAAAGACAGACACGAAGAATTAGGTCTTTTAAGCTTAACAGCCGCTAATGTCTCATTTTAAAAAAATAAAATTTTTTAAAAATTTGTGACGATTATTTATCCTCAATTTTTTTCTGATTTTTCGGAGTTTGTACTTTCAGAGATTTGTCCATCGGAGAAATGGATTCGGAATTTTTGATTTCAGATTTTGGCTCCGTCACAATTTTGTCCCATCGGAGAAACGGAATCGGAGAAATGGGTGTAAACCCCCTTTTCAAGAACTGAAATTCTTAACAACAATTATTAACAAGTAAAACGTCAATTTAATTCTTACAATTTCAGTAAAAATTCATGATTGTATGTTCAAAAGGTGTGTACTTTTTATTCAGGTTCTTTTTTCTTTAGTTTTATTAAATTTTTATTTAACTCTATAGTTAAATAAGTAAAAATTCATTAATCTTTAGTTGCGCCCTTTTTTCCATTCAGATAAGTGATTTTTTACTAATTAAAAGTTTTTTTTACTTGAACAAGTGGTTGTTTGTTTGGTAAATTTTTCTTCATTAAAACTGTTTGAAATATTTCGTTTTGTATTTTTGAAAGTATTTTCAAATGTTCTCGATCAGTTATTTAAACCAAACAAAACGAAAAATTTAAAACTTAGAAGCAGGGCTGGGTTTAGGAATTTGGCGCCACTAAGTATGCAGTTTCAAAAATTACCGCCACTATATTTTCTATATACGTATACACTCATCTTCTCCTAAGAAAAAATTTTGAGTTCAGTGAAAATAATATTATAGGTATAGAAAAAATAACTGGATATAAATAAATATATATGAATATGAATATAAATTGAAATAAAATAAAATAATTGCATATAAAATAAAAATATTATAGGTAAAAAAAAATGAAAAATAATTGGAGAATTATATGAATTTTGAGTCTTCTATATGAATTTACAACAATCACAAAATAGGAAAAATATATTTAAATCGTAATTATGTCTAAATTTGAAAAATTTGGAAATTCAGATGTTTTGTAAAACTTTTTAATTTCAAAATTTACTTTTTGGGAACATTTTAGCAAATTTTGTTATTCCATCATAATTTCAAAATTTTTTACGACTCTAGAGGTACCCCGTGAATAATGATAATTTTGAAATTTCAGAGAAAGCTGAGATTTCGAAAATTAAAATATTCCAGCAATTTTCAAAATTGCAGAAGTAAAATTGATAAGAAGAATTTAAAAAGTTGTTAGTCATTTTAAAATTTTGGAGATCGGAAGCATTTCAAAATTGTAAAAATTTACTCATTTTTATGAATATCATTCGTAATGTTCAATAATCACTATAATTCAGAAATTTCGTCACATTTAAAACATTTTGCGAACCATAGGACTTTTGCAAAGTTCATAAATTATCAATAGTTGGAAATTTTTTAAATAAATGGAAGTTTTGAGCGTCGTGAAAATTCACTAAATTTCATGAAGTTCAAATATTCAAGCAATTTTCAAAATTGTATAAATGTAATTTATTAGGGAAATTAGAAAAGTTGTCAGACGTTTGAAAACTTCGGAGATTACAAGAATTTATATATTGTAAAAAATTACTCATTTTAATGCAAATCAGTTAGTACGCTTGTGCTTTCTAGGTGGCTACACCAAATTTTTTCTCGAATCACCATTTCAAAGTCTCGTGCGCTGCGTAAATATCGTTCATAATTTTCAATGATCTCTAAAATTCAGACATTTCGTCACATTTAGAACATTTTGCAAATGACAGAATTTTCGCAAAATTTATAAATTATTAATAGTTAGAAAATGCTTGGGACTGTAATATTTTTTAATTTATTGAAATTTTTCCTATGCCTATAAAAATGAATGTCTGTACGTTATACTCTAATAACTTAAAAACTACTACATAAAACGTTCTGAAATTTTTTACAGTTATAAAATCACAAAAAGTCACAAAATCACGATAAATTATAAGATCACCAAAAATCAAAAAACTAACTAAATTACAAAAAGTTCTGGTCTTCCCAAATATTTTTAGTTTTTTCAAAAATATTTTCACTATCCTGTATATTGAAGATTCTAAAAAACAATATTGTATCATTAGACAGACAAACGAATTTTATTCAAAATGTAAACAAAATCACTATATTCGATAAAGTTTTATCATTTCAGTAACAGATATCGCTATACATAAAACACAATTTTCAAAAACAAAATTCACAATTAATATTAAAGAAGAAATCGATTACACCCGTTTGAAACTTAGATTGTTTATATGAAGTTAGACAATGTTTGTCATTTAGACAATCATTATGAAAATATTGTCAAAACAGTATTCATAAATAATGAAAAATTACAAATATAATACACTATTTATCGAATTTACTCTCATTAGAATTACAACTCCTGATCATTTTTCAATCACTAATTTGTAAATATTCAATTACGTTTCGCCATGCACAATTCAGATTACTTAACATACTTCCTTTCTCCCGCAGAGTTGTTACTTAATTCTGAATAGAACGCGAGATATCGAGCCCATCAAGGGATTAAGAAGTCAGGGGTTAAGAAGTAGCAAGCGAGCAAGTTAAGGGTCGGGGCTACGCAAAGGAAGGAAGGAAGGAAAGAAGGAAGGAAGAGATTTAGGGGTCGTGTTAATTAATATCATATACGAGGGGAGGGTATCTGCTGCCATGGGGCGCGCTTTTCTCGACGTTTTCCATCCCCCACCTCCCCCCCCCTCCAATCCCCGGTGCCGCAGCTTTATATCATGCACTCGCCACGACTCGCGGATGCTAACTATGACTTAAGCCGCCATTAATTCACATCAACGTCTTACTATCGGGCCGGGGGTGACTTGCATCATCTCATCCTTCTATTGCCGAACGGAGATAAGTGTAAAATGAATATTACCGGAGCTGGAGAGAACGATCGATTATAAAAAATAGGCATCATCACACTCCCCAAAGAAGTGGCAAAGGGAATTTGCATAATTTGCATTAAAAAAAAATGTTACGAGGGTTTACCAACTTGATGCAATTAGAAATTTCGAGGCTGTTGAAAAACACGTGATCATTTGTTGGGCTTCTAATAGCAAAAGGAGGGTGCACAATAGTGAAGTGTATTTGGTGAACGGGGCGGGAAATGAAGAGGACGTGCCCTTTGGCCCGCGCGAAATATGCACTAGCAAATGACGAAGTAACACCAAGCCGGGACGTTTAACGAGGATCCAAGCTCTGGTGTCACTTGTCATTGTCAGGACTGTCAGTGTCGAGGAGTGTTGGCGTCGCTGCGAGACTGCCCTCAACCTCCCCCGACAAAAATGATGAGCCTCGTTTATACCTTACCAGCTTGTAGCTCACCCTTATTGTCTATTAGTATTAGATCTCTTACGAAACTCTCGTCTCTTCATTATCCCATTTTGCTCCAATTCGTAACAAGATCGAGATACTATAACTTACGCAGAAAAAATTTTTGGAAGGGTTTTTCCAAAAAAATTTCATCGTGATATTTTTTCCAAACTAAAATCACAAGTTACTTGTGCATTGAAGTCGTTTGAAATATATTTCAAATATATCCATTGCTCTAAATAATTTTCTCTGCTAAATCAGAATTTTCATATGAAACCCTCAAAATGCATTTTTTTATGAAAAGGTCGATTCCGCAGTAACGAGCTAGCTGCGCTTCTTTTTGTGTGTGCTTTACGAGGAGCTAGGTGCGGAACGTTATGGATATAACAGTCCCTTTTTACTCCTGCTGGCTATAAAATTGGCCTGTGGGCAGTTTGGTCCAGCCGGGCCACTTTATTGCGCATGTAAAACATTGATACGTTCCGCAAATATTGGAGATTGCGGAGCCCGCGTCTACATGACACGTCCTGCATGGATGTCACCAAGATATCTGTGCAGCAGCAGCAGCAGACGTACATACGAATATATTCATATATCGCGCCTTGCTGTTATAAGTAGCTGCCGACTTTTTACCCATAGGTCATGTTTCTGTTACTTTATAAAAAATGAGCATGTAATAATCTAGTGATTATTACAATAGAACATTGTACTTTGAAATCGGTCAGAAGTATTGTAATTTTCGCTAGTTATTGATTGGATTTTTTGTTTAATTATATTGTTAACGTTGTGAAATGATATTGTAGTAAATATACGTTGCTGTAAAAACTCCAAAATATACTACATTTCGTAACTAACGGCAAAAAAAAATTAATTCTGTCAAGTTGTATTAAAACAGTCAATTTTCTGTGCAACAAAGTCCAAATAAATTCATGGTTTTAATGAAAAATATTGTAGAAGTATAAAAAGTACTATTATTAAGTACTATTGACTCTGAGGATGGTAAAAATAGTATTTTTTAGTACAGGGTGCGCCACCAAAATCCGGACAAATTCAACAAAAAATTCATTACAAATATTTGTCATGAATAAATTTATTTAAAAAAAAACCT
>JAPYZL010147820.1:0-14626 GCA_030522825.1 Platygaster orseoliae
ATAAATGCATTTTTATTAAAATCTACGTTTTTTTATTAAAAAAAAACACCAAAAAATAAAAAAATTTCAAGTGGCCGATGACTTTTTTTGCCTATTGTAGTTATAAAATATTGCGAAAAATTTTTTTCGATGGAAAAATTGTAAAGAATATCAATTAATGATTTCTACATTACTAATAATTTCATCGTAGCTCTAAGGCGGGTATAAAATCATCGAGTTGTCTTTCATTTTAAGCAGTACGACTTTGTTCATTGAACATTCAACTTCTTTGCAAGTACGTGGTGAGTTCGTATAGATTCACATTTTTTGCGTTTTGATGAATAAATTTTATTTATTAATATCTAATTTAAATAATATCCCTATGGTTTAATATTTTCTTGAAATGGTATCATATCTACCACTTTAGTGCAATACACGATCAATTGAATCTACTTTTTAGTGAAGCAAACATTACGTTTCTTTTATATATGGCCAGACTGGGGCTAAATGATAGAACGTGTTATTTAAATATGCAAAATTGTTTTTTGATTAAATTTTCGATTCAAATCCGAAAAAACGTATTTTCAAAAATCGAAATAAATTATGATTGCATCATAATCATTGCACCACTCGTCTTCAACTCGGGTTGAAACTTTTGGGCTTATGTAACAAATTTTTCCGTCATTCAATTATTTTTCTGCCTATCGACGTATAAACTAAAAATTTTAATCGTCCTTATTCGAAAGATTTCGATTTTGGAATTATTTAATTAAGGGGCCCATGAGTGGGAGGGGGTGAGGGGGCGTGGGTGGCTTGAAAGTTCACTGCAAATGCGTAAATATATCATACGAAGTTTATTTGTAATGATTAATACTAAATATCAACCTTGAATTTAAAATTCTATAAACTGATAAAAGTAAAACATATGTTATACGAGAAAATTCATTATTTTGATTTATTTCTCGTTTTGTACGTAACAGACAACATACAAGGAATTCACGTAGTGGTCTAAAATTTTTCGCGTAGCTTCCTATATTCATCTACTATCATTTACCACGTCAAACTTATTTTTTCAGTGCATTTGGTGCTTGAATAAAAATATAGAGTGTATTAAGACAATCCATGTTATTTAAGGGTGTGAGGGGGGGGGCAGAAAGAACGGCTCTACAGGCACAGGTTATTATAGGAATAAAAATCTGAAAAAAATTAGGCAATGTTTTTCAATTATTTTAAACCGATTAAGGGGGCGAAACAGTCGAAATTCCACAAAAGCCATTTTAACGACCACCCTGAGGTGTTTAAAGGTTTTTCTTCTAAAAGTTAACAGGTATTTCCTTTAACAAATCATTTCAATGTCTGCGAATTTATTCTGCTGCCATTTGAGACTACATGTTTAATTTGGAAGATGAATTCCAGATTTGTTCACAGTATACCTTATTTTCCTCGTAAACGAAGAAATTTTCTTAGAACTTCTTATTGCCAACTCTGTATTAATTGTGTTTTCGGCAGAAATTTTGTAAAACTGATCTAGAGGAAATTCATTACCATTTTTTTTATCTGTATTTCTAATTGTCAGCATATTGTTACACTTCGATGGTGGATAAACTATGATTATTACATCAAACATTTTTTTTATATGTCGCAGAAAGAAAATTCATAGTTGACAACTGCTGAACTACCTCAACTTCTGAAATATCCTTACATAACAGGATCAGTTTGAAACCGACAAACGAAAAACCACCGTTTGAGAGTATTCGGCGACAAACGTCTTACGTTTGGTAAAACAATATCTACCGAAATGTACGCCAAACATCTTATCATTATTTTCATACTATTCTTTGCAAACTTCGAAAAAACAGTTAGCGATGATTCAGTCGTGACTGTAACTCCGACAAAAGCTCGTGATATTCTCAAGGAATATATTCCCGAACGTGAACTTCAAAGAATGGATTTCGGAAGAACCGCTTTGCGAAAACAAGTGGATGATTTCAACAAATGCATTTTAGAAAACCGGCAGAGAATCAATTTCCGACAATTCCATGCATTGACTGATTTTAAAACATCTGGTTTTTCATATTTATATGGCACGAGATCTGCACAATTTCCGTTCAGAGTCTATGAAATGGCAAATGCGCTGATTTCTCTTGGAGAAAAATTCAATCATGATAAAGTTACAGTAACAGATGCAGAATCTGGTAACAGAATAACGTCACCTGCCATAAATAACGCTGTCAGAACAACAACGATTTGGCAAGGGGAAGTAAGAGACAAAAGTGAAATAGAGTCTTTTAAGCAATCCATGAAATACCGCAACAATGACAGATTTGTATCTTTTTCAAAGAATAAACAAAAGATATTTCTTAGTCATTTCTTGTTATTAGATCGGCAATTATCAGATGATAAAATCAGAGTACTTTACGAATTCCAAGTGAAAAAGAAAATATACCATCTAGATTTAACTAAACTGCCATGTGGTTTCGACACTGAGAAGGAAGTCATCATCTACCCTGCCATGAAGTTCAAGATAACGAAACATGAGCTCAAGAAGGATCCCGAATCCGGTAAGAGCTACCTGCAGATAACTATGGAAAATGTGGCTGATTTGGAGCGTTCCGTCTGGGAACGTAATAATAAACGCGTTTTGCAAAATTATTGGCAAAAAGCGCACGAATCAGGTGTGTTCACATCAAAAGATCCAGAGCCATGCCCCGCTTTCAGGACAAATTCGAGAAATCGACGTCTAGGTGGCGCAAGTGTTTCTAAGTAGTATCAGCGATAAAAGATGTAAAAATGGTGGAAAGCTCTTCCAACATGAAAAAATGGATGTTTGAAAAATACCAAAATGTACGTACGCTCGCATGAATCAATCTGAAAAATGTAGTTCTGCCAGACTGTCAAATGATGCCATGAAACAGTAAATAATAAAGCATTTTTGAAAAATCTAGTTTTGTTCTTAATCCTTGAGATTATTCAAAATCACTGCATGATGAAATGTTTTTCTATTAGGTACGATTCAATAATAATACATATTCAGTGTAGTACTAGAAAATTATCAATTTTCCGCAATTTTAAAAAAATTAATTAATGTTATTAAGAAATTAAAAAATTATTATTATTTTGTAGTAGAAATAAATATTTTTGAAATTTTAATTGTTTGTTTTATGATTAGGAATTTTATTATTTTTGAACACAATTCGATCTTTTCAAATGTTCCCTTATTTCCAAAGAGTTTGTCTGACTCGTTGAGATTATTCGTAATTTTTTTCGCCTTTCAAATTTTTCAGATTTTTGTTGAGAACGGGGAAACATAAGAATAATCATTTTCTAGAAACATTATCGTGAAGTAAACTCAGTGAATTCCAGGACGTTTTTTTAAATGATATACAATATCTAGAATTCTTAGAAATTATAAATGTTTTCAAAATCTGAAACGCTCCATTTTCTTATTTATCTCAGTCAAGGAATCGATCCAAAGGAGCCTACATTTTTTTAAAACGAATTTATTCTTCAAAAATTTCATATATCATTTTTTCGAGCTTTCGGCGACAATTCAGCCCTTATCAGGAACTATTACAATAACAAAAAACCGCCAATCATCATATAATCTAATATGATAAAATCGTATAAAAATAAAGCTTCATAAAACTCACAGTACGATTAACTTATCATCTCCTACACGTCAATCTCTTTCAGTGTAACAAAAAGGAGGTCTTTAAACAATATAAACATGACGTAGAGTCATTTTTTGTCAAAAAAAGGTTGATGAACACTCCTCTGTACAACCATCGACGACAAAGTGTAACGTTACAATGAGAACGAATTCTAAATTCAAGTAAAAATAAAATAACAGAAAATGAACTGATAAGCTTATTTTAAAAATCCGTCAATATAACCATCGTACACAGAAGCGAGGAATTTTGTATCCTCTTGTCTATTTAAAGTATTACGCGTCCCTTTGATATGCAACATCTCAGAGAATAATCTCTTCCTATAATCAACCTCTTTGTCTAAAATCCTGACCCCATCCCAGTCAAATTCATGATTCCCATCTATTCTATGATTCATCAAAACACTATGGCTACTTGAAGAATGTCTTATGTTACTTCTATGTTCCATTATCCTAGTTTTCAGACATCGTTTGGTCTGGCCCACATACTTGTAATTACGATCCCTACAATCCACCCTACAAACTACATTCTGTTGTTTCCATTGATCTAATTTATCTTTCCCTCTTTGTATTACTTTTTCATTTAATTTTTTTGTAGATTTTTAAATTACATTGAAACCGAATTTTTTTAAAGAATTTGAAATTTTATTTTTAAATCCATCAATAAGAGGAAAAACCAAAAAATCCTTATCTGCCATTTTTATCTTTATCATTGACATTGTTACTGATAAATCTTAACTTCTTTACTCTATTTCTAATATTTCTCTCAATAAATTCAAGTGGGTAATTATTATTTCTAAGAATCATTATTATCTTATTAAAATTTTTTCTGTGAAATTTATAATCCGTTAATTTCATAACTTTATCAACTAATCCAAAAATCTTTTGAAATAGTGGATTGCAGGAATTGTAATTCAAAAATCTCCCACATGAAGAAGGCTTCATAAACCAATCGAAGTTAAACCTATCACCATTCCTAATGATTCGTAATTCGAAAAACTCAATCGCATCATCTCTCCAATTCACAAGTAAATCCTAACTCTCATGATATGAATTAAAAACCCCCAAAGTACTATCTATCCTTATCTTTCTTAACAGTCATCAGAATGTCATCAACATATCTATAATAAAATATAGGCACATAGTCTAGTTTTCTCTGAGATTCGGGGCGCAAAGCCCTCCAACGGAGTCCAGGGGCAGAGCCCCGGTGGGGGTAGGGGGGCGACGCCCCCCGTATAAGGCAAAATTTAGTTCAGATGAACAAAAAAGTTAAACATGAATAATAACTATTTGAAAAAATTTTTATCAACAACAAAATCATAAAGAATGAAAAAATTCAATTTCATTGGCAAAATAAAAGTAAATGTATATTTTGAGATGATATACTTGAGGGAGAACAAATTTTTCATTTTGTAGGAAGGAATTTGAGTGAAATTGAATTAAAACGTCACCATCACATCCTACACTGTAATTCATTTATTTATTATTGTAATTTTTTTATTGATTAAAATAAACAGTGACGTTACAATTTTGCATAACTATGCCGTGTTTCGATGCTGTTGTCGAAATATTTATTGAACGTCAGACATTTCGGCATTCTCATCTTTTTTCCGAAGACGAAAAAAAAAAGATCATTATAAGTAAAGAATAGAAAAATCATTATTCATCCTTATCTATATGTGAGAATGACAAAAACGTTTCATCATCAAAAACTATTCATCATCATTACTCATTTCAACTCAGAATCTAGAATTAATATAGGACGACTCCAGTTCCTTTATTTTTCCAAATACATACATGAACATTTTCGGAAATTCTGCGTATTTCTCTGATCAGTTTGAGTTATTGACACTCCTTGAGATTTTCAAACATATTTAAATTTTATCAGATTTCTAAAACTTCAAACACGAGAACAAAATCATAAAAACTTTCAAAATGAACAAAAAATCTCAAATTGCTCAAAACTTTTCATAGTTTATATTGTAAATACTTTTCATTATTTTACTTAAAACAGAATAAAACATTATAAATCATGTTTGAAGAAATGTGATGATAAAGCATCGAACAATTAACAACCTTATTGCAAATATATAATATTCACTAAGACAAAATGTTTTTTTCTTCAAAAACTGAATGTTTTTATTCTGATATTAGCAAAATTAGAGTTTTTAACTTCCAGAACGATCATTGATTAAACAAAAATCTATATCCAAAACTCAAAAAAATGCATAAACATCCTTAATTTCCAGAAACTTTCTCTTTCTTGCAGAGAAATTTTGCATAACTATGCAAAATATTTATTTCCTACTCTAGGAATCACGTCAATTATCGTCTATATTGTGAAAAAAATAAAATGTGAGAAGAGCAAAAGCTGTTTTCCTAAAGTTTGACGTTTCTGGAGTGATTCCTTTGTTTCGCGAGAAAGGGCAATGGCATGAAACTTCTTAATCACATTACGAAATGGATCAGTATGTAGAAACGTCTTTGAGGCCGTAAACTTTGTTGGTAAACAACGGGAAAACTACGGGCTGTACGCTTCTCATGAGAACAAGAAAAGTTATAAGCTCTAGGGAACTTTTTCAAACTGGGTGAATTAAGGGAAAAGACGCTTCCTAGTTTTATTTTTCAGGAAAAGGCGAGTTGTAAGTAGGTCGATTTGACGAGTTTTGAGATTATTTTTTGACGTGGAAGAGAGTAAGAAATTTCCTACATAACAATTCTTTCATATAATCGAAGGGTAATTATGAAGGTGAGTTAGACAAAATTTTGAACAGAGATTTTTTCTTAAGTAACAAAGTTGTTTATGTAGGAATACAATGGAGTCGTTTGCTTTAGTGAATTTTCTGATTTTGAATCTGGGAAGAGTTTTTGGGAAAGTTGAGGTAGAATAATCGAGAAACACTAAGTAGATTTGAGATTTTTCAGCTGAAGCAAGGAGTTCGAGACTATCTTTGACAATCGTTATTTTCTTTACAGTTTTTACCACAGAAGTTTGAATTCCTTGATCATTTTTTCATTAGGGTAAGGGTAAGTGAATAGAGCAAATTTTTGAAGATCGTGGAAAAACATAATACAAAACTTATACGTTTCTTGTCTTTTTTTTTAATCTACTCAAATAAATCTGCCATCTTATTTCAGAAATTTCAACTTTGTCTGACTATATATTGATTTTTCCACTCGTATTTTTCCTTAATCAAGATAAAGCTGCATTTAAAAATATTCTTACAATTAGATTTTTTTTGAAATTATAAAATATAAAAATGATTTTGAGGCTTTGAAATTCGTAAAATAATTAAAATAGTTGTTTATCATTTGTGATAGTATTGTTTAAATAATTTCATTAACACAGGAGTTTCCACGTTTATTACTTGCTCAGTAAAAATCCACATCAAAAAACTTTAAAAAATTGAAGAGCGTTTTTGGATAAGTAAAATGTTGGTAAAATGAAATTTCTAAACCAAAAACAAGGATGATTCTTAACTTAAGTGTAAATTCGTAAAACTGTAAAAAACAGTATTTATATGATGTAACTTGTAAAATGAACAAGATAATTGGATTGAAGAAATTTGTTCGAAAAATTGGAAAATTTGTATATCGTCTACATCATGTATGTGCAGGAAAATTTAGTTATGCAACCCTTTGACATACTTTTGAGAAATTTGTATTTTCTGGTCTTTTACACGAAATCACGTTACGCTCCGACATTATCTTGTTAAAAGTGTACGCATAGTAACGACTGAAATGTGTTACTATTTTTACAACTTTAGCTGCTGTAACGCTGATTTATATACAGCCAATTTACTAAAAATTATCGTTTTTTTATGTTATAATTTCAAAAATATTTTTTTGTTCAATGCCTGATGAATTTTATCGAATATATAAATTTTTTTGAAGTGAAACTTCTCTATTCGAGGTGTGAAGTAGAAATCACGTGACTTTTGTCGGAAAGATTTGACTGCGCGTTCAGTTGGCGCACGCGAGAAATTCAAACAGGTGTTGAATTTCAAACCGACAAATAAAATTCATTTTACTGTTTAAATGAATTGAAAACTAAATGAATATTAGTTACGTTGGAATCGAAATTTAAAAATATATTTTTAATAACAAAACTATGAATTACGGGAATGTCTGAAATATTAATCAAAATTCCACGTACAGGCATGTACAGGCGGCAAGGCAGATTTCTCGCGCGATAACCTCGAATTTTGTTATGGTGTGATTGTCATCATATAAATAGCTCCGCATTTTGCTGTGATTGTGAACGCATTATATGAAATTTAAAAAAAAACATTTCTAGTGAAAACAAAACTGTTGTGTGTTAAATAACACACGGCAGAAATGAAAGTTTGCGTGTGATTTTTAAAAGCAAAAGTGTAAAAACTAATAATACACGAAAACTAATAAGCAAGAAACAGATACAAGTCAAGGGAAAAAACTGTTGTTTGTGAAAGAACACACGGCAGAAGTGAAACTATGCGTTTTATTTAAAAAAACAAAAGTGTAAGAACAAATACTACAAAAAAAAACTGTTTTGTGTTCAAGAACACACGGCAGAAGTGAAACTTTTCGTGCGGTTTTAAAAAGCAAAAGTGTAAAAACACATACTACAAAGAAAAAACTTTGCGTGTGATTTTAAAAATCAAAAGTGTAAGAACAAATAATAAAAAAAAAATTGTTGTGTGTTAAAGAGCACACGGCAGAAGTGAAACTTTGAGTGCGTTTTTAAAAAGCAAATTAGTAAAAACAAATACTACAAAGAAAAAAAACAAAACAAATAGATACAAGTCGAGGAGAAAAATTCGAGTAAATGAAAAAAACCAATAGTCAGTGAATTTGAAAAATTAAAAATTGAAATTCAAAATTTCAAATTAAATTTGACTTTCACTTCTCTTGCATCAAACCTTGATTCGTGTGCTGTAACTTCAAACTGTACAAGAGAAGAGAAACTCAAATTTAATTTGAAATTTTGACATTTTGAATTTTAATTTTTAATTTTTCAAATTCACTGATGTGTGGTTTTTTTCATTTACTCGTATTTTTCTCCTCGACTTGTATCTGTTTGTTTTGTTTTTTTTCTTTGCAATATTTTTTTTCATGTTTGATGTACATGAAAAAAAATTGTCAAAATCTGTATTCTTTACTGAATTCGGAAACTCTTTGTCCCTTGAAATTTTTGCTGTTTCGCAAAATTGGCCAAGTTATTAGTAAATCAAATAGAATAATCAAATCAGTTCTCCTACAGAATATGCGGTATAAATGAAGATGAAATATTTTGAGACTCACTTGAATGATAAACTTCAAAGATAAATCAGACATAATTTTCAGGAATAATTATTACCTTTACATTGATTTATGAAATTTTTAATTTATTTAAAATTTCATTATTATTCTGAATAAATTAGAAAACATAATTTATACTCTTCAATGAAGAAGCAGTGTTTTAATTTGTTATATAGTTTTTTAGTAGATAAAATTTCTTCAAAATATATTATATATAAAAATTATTGTAAGATTTCATTTTTTTTATATAATTTTTTGTTACTTGATTTTTTTCCCAGAGAGAAAATATGCCTTCTAGTTTTAAAAATTCAGCCTTTGCTTGACTACACGTTGACCTCTCTACTTACAATTTTCCTTAGTCTGTGAAATTATATCTTTAAATGTCTATTAATGTATCAATTTATTTTGCAATAGAAAAAAAAATGATATAATAATCAAAAATCACAATTCAGTCAAGTTTATTAAAATTCTAAAATTCTTAGTTTTAAATCGTCTAGAAAAAATCGCATCATGATTGTTAACAGGGTTAAAATTTACTTTCTTAGATTTGGAATAATTAATTTCGTATTTTAAATCCTTAGTAATATCAAACAGGTTAATTCAAAAGTCACAAAATGTTTTATTTGCAAAAATTTTCAATCAATTAAAAAACTTTTTTTTTAATATACATAGGAGAGGTTACTTCCTTTCTTTAATTTTTTTGTTTTATAAATAAATGGTAAATCAGAGATAATCTCCGATAAAGATTGTTTTTATTAGAATGCTCACAAAAAAGATTTTTTTTCGTAATTTTTTCATTCAGTTTATTGAATTATAAAAATATTGGAAATCCTTAATAGTTCAATGAAGCAAAAGTATTTAGGATTCATATTTTTTTATAAATTTTTTTACTTTCGCAAAAAAAAACTGTAATTATACTTTAGGCATCCAGTCTTTAACTGACTCGACATCATTTTTCCTTTTCAAAATTTTAATTTATTCATAAAATACATATCAAAGTAATATAACCTAAAATAATACGTGTACAATAATGTTGTAGAAGTAACGTCATATTACGAATAACATAAATTCGCACAGATCAATACACAAAACCTTCACTTTATCGTATCAACTCTCTCACACGTCTCTTCAATTACCTAACCTCTAACACAAAATTTTAAAATAATAAAAAATCAAGTCACTTTCAATTACTCATACATTTCTCAAACATATAAAAGAAAATCTTATAACTGTCTGACAATTATCAGAAGTTTTTAGAAATTAAGTAACATGTTTTGAACATAAAAAATTTTACATAGTTTTCGACAAATTTCGAAACCACTGAAAATTAGCAAAAAATTTTTTGAAGATTACACGATTAATAACCAACGTTTGTAGTTGTTACAGGGAGAATAAATTTCCAGAATATGTTTAATGTCCTTATAATTATTATTTCATGGCTAATTTTCAATTATTCATTAAAAAATATGAAGGTAATTTATTTTCAAATCATAGAATACAACTTCCCATTTATTTTTTTTTTCAATCTAAATAAAAATGTTAGAAAATCTAATTTAGATGATTTTTTCATTAAGGAAAATCTCGTGAAGAGAAATTAATGTGCGTTTATAAAAATTATGCATTTTCGGTTAATATTAACATTTTTTCTCCTGTTTATCTGGAAAATAAAAATAAACGAATTAACTTCAGATGTGCATGGATCCATATCACCTACGAATTTTCAACATTTTTCCTGTTAGATCAGCTTCATTATGAAATGATTATTAATTCGAAGCTTTTTTCTTTCACATTTATAACGTAATTACCTTTATGGAAGATTTCAGCATCTTCTTTTTTTTCTACTGTTCCAGTAAAGCTCCTTAATACCTCAAAAATCATTCCCACTTTACACAAATATTTAACGATAATTCTCTCAACTTTTCTCCACACCTTTTAAATGCGCGCATTATAATTTTACTCCTAGAACAAAAAGTCTTGCTGAAAACTCTTTCTTATTATTATTTAATAATGCACTTTGAATTACAAGTAAAGTTCATTCCACACATAAATTCTCACCATCATTCGCATAAAATAAGAAGAATCATTTCACACCAAAAAAGAAGAATCCCTAAACAGATTCGCCACCTCCTCACACATTCCAGGTCAAGCTAGGTGAAACCAAGCCGGCAATAGCACACCACGTGCTAGCCCCCCCCCCCTCCCCAAGCTAACCTCTTTCGAAAACTCGTGATTTTCATTTCTTTCCCTTCCTTTCACAAAATTCTCATAAAAAACTGACCTTGATCTATAAGCCTGACAGTGTTGGGCGTTCTCTGACCGTCCAGGTCCAGTTTCTCCCGCAGCAGCTCCCTCACGTATTCCTCAGCCTTGTCCGACACGTCTCTCTCGCTTTGCCTGCCCTCCCCTCTCTCCTGCCCGAGACCGTACTCCCCGTTACTCGTCTTATCCGCCATTTTTTCGATGACCTCCGAAGGAGCGTAAAAGAGGTCGTTGCCGTTGTTTCAGGGTCGGATTTCGGAAGAACGAAGTAGCGCGAGGTGTATTTGCGCGAGCCGCGAGAGAGACTACTATCAGATGGCACAATGGCGGCCCCGGCTGAATCGGAAAAGCGCACTCACCCCCTGGCTCTGAAGGGGTGAGTGCCGCCGCGCAAACGAAGCAGCCGGACGATAACAGCGCACCGGTTATTACCTTATCGAACTAAGGGGGCTTCTTCGAGAGGCTTGGACTTTTAGAAAATAAGCTTCAAGCTTGGATGATTAATTGGTCTGTCTTTTTCTGGATTCTTGGATTGTCAAGATGGTTTATGAGAAGGATCATGAGTTGGAAGTTCGTGTTCATTTCAATTTCTTTTTTTTTTAATTTCAAAATATGTGGTTATTGGCGTTTTTTATTGTTTCATGAGTGAAATGAAGTTGAAGCTCGAATTGATTTCACGTTTTTTTTATCTTCATTCGTTTCGCTGAGAAGATTTGAAATTAAAAATCGGTTAAAATCATTAGGGTAATCAAAAGTATTTTGAAATAAATAAAAAAATGAAATATATTTCAGTACCATTACTATTAAAATTCATTAAATTATTAAATTAAGGGGGTAGTACGCCTATAAAGACCTGTTTTTCAACAGTCATTTTTGACATTAAAATCTATTACACAAATGTGGATTTATTAACACATTGTTTTACATATTTTAATGAGTAAAAAACAATTTTTGTAGATTTTTTTCATAACTTCCCGCGGAGATACTCTAGTTCGAAGAGAAAAGTGTTTTTTTTTTTTCGGTATCCACGATAGCTCAATTATGACTTATCTAAAACACAAAATCCAAAAATATTCTTATAGAACATGTTTCTATGAATGGTATGAACTAGAATTATGATAAAATAATGATAAAATAATAAACGGCATAACTTTTAGTGATTTTTACATTTTTTTTTTAACTTAAATTGTTTAAAAATATTGTTTGTTATTAATGAAAATGTATAATTCTAGTTCATGCCATAGAAGTGTATCTGAAACATTTTTTGCAAAGTTTGAGACCAATCAGCCCAGTAAATCGGCCGGAATCGTGGGTAACGAAAAAAAACACTTTCCTCTTCGGACTGGCGTATCTCCGCGGGAAGTTATGAAAAAATTCTACAAAAATTTTTTTTTACTCTTTAGAATATGTAAAACAATGTGTTAATAAATCCACATTTGTGTAATAGATTTTAATGTCAAAAAATGACTGTTGAAAAACAGGTCTTTATTAGTGTACTACCCCCTTAGAGCAATTTACAATAAATTTCATTTGTAATCATTTATCAATAAAATTTTGAAAGAAATAAAAAAATAAAGAATACTACAGTATTTTTGTTTTATTATGAAATTTGATTTTATGACTGAATTATTATTTCAAGTACAAATTCACCTTAATACTATTGAATACATAATTAAAAATTAATTGTTTCTGATCTTGATTGTTAATAATTTTTTCAGGCAGTTTTTTTATTTAAATTCTCTACAAAATCAAATTTAAAAAGACCAAAATAAAATAATATAACAATACTTGTGCAATTATTAAGAAATTTGAAATTTCAAGTTGAGGAAAATTTGGGATTCTAATATTATAGATACAGGAACTTTGGAAATTTTGCGTGTTTTGTAACACGAAATTCAATTGACCTCATTCCTATCAATTCGTTTAAAAAATAATAATTTGTTTTGTCATCGCTTGAATTCAGTGTTTCTCATTCATTATTTTAGTAGATAAAAAGTTTTTATATAATTTACTACATAGTGAAAGAAAAGAAAAAAACTGAGAAATAAATACATGAAAAAAAGTAAAGGGTATAGATTTAACTAATTGAAAATAATAAATTATAAATTATGAGTTAATAAAACTGTTGGGATCCTCAATACAATTTTAAAATAAATTAAAAAAAAAGAATACTACACTATATCTTCATTTTATTATTAAAATTCATTTTATTATTGATTAGATATTTCAATTAAAAATGCACCTTTATACTATAGACTAATTAAAAATCAATCATTTCTAATTTTCGATAAAAATAATTTTTTCTGGCGATTTTTTTATTTCAATTTTCTACAAAATCAAAGTAAAAAAGACAATAATTGAATAATATAACAATCGCTATGCATTCAATGAGAAATTGAAAATTTCGAAATCAGAATAATTTGGGATTTTGATATTTTAGATACAGGAATTTAAAAAATTTTGCATGTTTTCAAACATAATATTCAATTTACTGTATTCCCATATATTTCGTTGAAAAAATCATTATTCGTTTTCTTATTATTGGAAATCAGTGTTTCTCATTCATAAATTTGTAGATGAAAATTTTATATTTAATTTACTATTGAATTTATTTATTTAAATTTATCAAAAAAAATTTGGATACATTAAAAAATGAGGAATATTGCAGTACCTCTATTTTACTATTAAAATTCATGTTATTATTGTATTATTATTTCAATTAAAAATTCACCTTTATAATATAGACTAATTGAAAATAAATCGTTTCCAACCTTCAATGTTAATAATTTTTCTGGCAATTTTTTTTGTTTTTTTGTTTTTTGTTTTTTTATTAATTTTCTACAAATTAAAGGAAAAAAGACAATAATTAAATAATAATTATAACCATCGTTATCCAATGAATGAGAAATTTCAAATTTCACGATCAGAAAAGTTTGCGATTCTGATATTTTAAATACAGGAATTTTGAAAATTTTGCCTGTTTTTTAACGCAATATTTTGTCGACTCCCTGATGGTTGAAATCCTATTCTGGGCCAGAATGGGAAAAATCCCATAATGGGTTTTTGCTATAGTAAAAACATATGATTTCACTTTGTGTCCATTCCTTAGACCATATAGTACATGGACCGCTCGTCACTTACCTTGTTGTACGCTGAAAATCGTGCGCACATCGTAGCCAAGTTTTTATGTCTTACCCCATAGCAGCAATACAATTGTCTGCTGCAGTGCTGCCAACTTCTGCACACAATTGTATTGCTGCTATGGGGTTGGACATAACAACTTGTCCCATATGTATGCCACGTTTTTTCGGTACCCAACGAGCGGTCCATGTACTATATGGCCTAAGCAGCTGGGTGACCAGATTGAGGAGGCTGCCTCCTCGAAATTTCCCCCTCTACTTTTTACCTGCACTCGGCTGAGCGAAATGCAGTGAGCTGTGT
>JAPYZL010147850.1:0-10190 GCA_030522825.1 Platygaster orseoliae
CAATTTCGGTGTAGAAAATTTGAAAAAAATTTCACGAAAAAAAAAGTCGACCCGAACTGCCTGGACGATTTCATTTAGGATGACCATTATATTTTCCTGCTCATATTCCTATTTTTTTTCATTTTTACATGAAATAATAATTAATTTTACCCTAATTTCGGGAAGGATTCAAACCGCCAAATTCCCATTTTGCTTACGCCCGATCTGTGTTTTATCCTCGTATTTCTAGAATGTTTCTGTGGTAGACGAGGTCCGAATAGCGAGTATTAAGGAGCTTAATAGTGAAAATGGGAATGCGATTCAACGGGGCGCGCGAGGCGGGGAAGGAATATAACGGGCCGCGCTTTATAGAGAGGGAATTTGGTAAGATAAAAAGGGAAAAGGGCTTGCGCGTAGGTGAAAGGTAAGCACATCGGACAGTCGATGACCGAACGAGCCGTGAGCGTGGTTTTGCAACTCGCTAACGGAATTCGTCTATTTAAAATATGGCGCCGCGTGCAAATATTCCGATTGGCCGAGCGAGTACGGGTAACCGGAACGGAGCACCGAGTGGTTACTGACCTCTCAAAGTAGTACTACTATTTGCGCTCTTTGCGATTGCGCTGCTCATACCGCGACTTTATTTTCAGCATTGGAACCTTCACCTTGGTTCCGCCTCGAGACCCAAGGTGAACTATGAGAACTGCCGTATTTGTTGCTTAACATTTACTAGGGTCTTACAGTCAGAAAAAGGCTTACTAAAATTAACTAAATTTATAGTTACGTACGAGTTACAAAAAGGTTTAATGATATCTACTGAAATAATTAATCAAGTAATTTTAAAATATAGTTGATATGCCTGAATGTGAGATTAATTGCAGAAAAACTTATTATTCTTTTTATCACTATTTGTCAAGGAAGCGCATTTATTGTTTGAATTTCAAACTTTCATGACTTTTTTCATTTTGAATTTTATAGAAAATGGTAAAGGATTTCTCTTTGATTCGGAGATATTGGTACACCCAGTATATCAATTTTTCATGATTTTAGATCTTGAGATTCTCGAATATACTAAACATAAGAATCATTTATTATCGACGTTTTCAAAAATGTAACTTCGTCAACCGCGAAATGATTCACATTCTACAAATTGCAGATACGATTTCAAATGTTTGCAAATTTACATAACAAAGTTTTTGAGTTTGGAAGACTAGGTCAGAAAATTTTTCACACCTAACTTCGACTTACTAAATTTCAGAAAATTTTACTAAAATTGAATACTCAAAAATCACATAACTAGAATTCACTGACAGTATATGAATAACAGAATTATAGTGAATTGTACATTTTATAAATAGAAAAATAAATTCCAAAAATATTGCATTTGTAAGCTTTCACTTCCAACGGATGTTTTCCGAAGTCTGGAAATGATTTCTTCATGAATCGTCTCCAGGATGAAACTGGAAACCAGTGGAAACCTCCAGGTAGCCGATTTGGTCGTCACGTCCTATTCTTTGAAAACATCCTAAACATGTTTTTCTAAGTTTTAGCTAAACAATAAAAGTAAAAGCCACAAGATTTATAGATTTTGACTGCGGGTGAGCAGTTTCGACAAATACGTGTGAAGGAAGGTTGATTTAGTGAGTTATATGCAGGTCCTTTTCTTCATTTTAGGGGGAAAGTCATTGTAAAGGCCAAAAAATTGCCCATATTTGCATTTTTTTCTCAGCAAGAAATATATGGCCGATTTTTACTGAATTTTTTTATGTTTATCATATATTATTCAAGAACAATTGGTGATTTTTTCACATAAAAAAATCGAAAAATGGCGGAGATATCGCACTGTAACTCATTGCTTGAAAACTAAGCGATTAATTTTCATGAAATTTTTTGAGTTAGTTCAAAACCCTTTTTATCGCGTGCTGAATGGAGTGACAAGTTTTCATTGTTGCAAAAATCAACTTTTTTATACAAAACAAGGAAAAAAAAATCAGCTGAATTTGAAAATTCTTATTTTTAGTTTGGTATTTTTGAAAAAAGTGCAAATACGTAAAACGAACCCACGGATTAAGAATGAACATATTTTGAAAATTTTCTGTAATACGATGTAAGACTTGTGCAATTTCTGAATAAATTTTCTTGGGATCAGTTTTTCCACCAAACAAGAGATATCGGTACAAATATTTTTTCAACTTTTTCATGTTCGAACTTGACCATCAATTTTTCATTCCATTCGCCCATTTCCGTTTTTTCGTATTTTTCTCGGGAGCTCCATGAAAAATAGTGATTCATCTGTCACGTTACGAAACCGACGCAGTCATCGAAATATTTCGGTAACCTGCCGACACTTTCTTCGCTTCCAGAGCTACGAGATAAATCGACGAAATTCTCTTTCAAATAATTTCGTACGGTATTTTCTTCGTCGAAAAAACATGTCTATAATAGTATATTACCCAATACATAGTATGTGCAGATAGAGTTTTTTTAACGAATATGAGCTTTGTAATAATATTCTTTTAAAAATTCTTTTTTTTTTAATTCTTTTTAAATTCAAATTAAGTGAACATTATACTATTTCTAACAACGTGAAGAAAATACGAGTTTTGAAAAATGAACCTGGGGAAAATCGTATTTTTCTCATGGGAAAGGTAATGAGTTGCGGGGACGTTACAGAAAATTTTTTCATGAAGGGGCAAACTCGAATGTCTAAAACTCAATATGCATCGATAAATATTTATTTGTATGTATCAATGAATATTAATTTTGTTTAATGTATTTAGTATTTTAGGAATTTTTCGTAATTTTGACTTACATATTTTAAGATTTGTAAGACATTCTAGTTTTTTCAATAGAATTTGAGAATTTTTTTGACGCATAGATTTTCCTGCAGATTATTTCAAAATTTAATAGTATGGGATGAAAACTAATTGGATTTTCAGTATTTTAATGTATCTACAAAGAAATTCGGTAGCCATAGATTTCCTGTATTTTCAGTATCTTCCGTATTTTTACAGCTTGGAGGATTTTCTAGTATTCTCAGAGAATTGTATTATATATTTCGAGAATTCCAAAGTTTAGAATAGATACAAAGTTTCACAGATTCAAGTTCATTTTGTAATTTTTTCGGAAAATGAAATCTATACAGGTTTTAAGTATTTTACGGATATCTGATCTTTTTTGTTAAATTTATATTTTTTAGTATTTAAAAACTTCAAAAGGAGTTTCCAGGTTCTTAAGAGGTATCTAGTATTTTCAAAATCCAAACCACTCCACTTTCATATTTATTTCAACCAAGGAATCGATCCAAAGGAGCCATCATTTTAAATTATTTATTTTGAAAATCATGGCTCCTTTCGATCGATTCCTTGGTTGAAATATCTAGTATTTTTATAAATTTCTATATAGATTCTCAGAATTTTATGCTCTATAATCTTAAGTTTCAGAGATTTTCGGTACTTTAATAGATTTTTCAGAAAAATCATCCTTTTGAATTCCTAGTATGTATTTAGTAGATTTCTAGTAGTTTTGGTATATTTTTCATTTTTTTAGTGTCCGTAAAATATAATTGATTTTGTTGTATTTTTCTGAATAAAAAAACAATATTTATAGAATTCAAGTACATATTTCAAGGAATTCTCCAATCTGCAATATTTTTTTGTATTTTTTATCATTAATAAAATTATGTAGTACATATTTTTTAATATCCTTATAGGTCGTTCCATATCAGATTTACCACCTAAAAATCGGTTTCAATGAAAATTTTTTCTCGCATTTTGTAGAGAAAAATATTCGTACGATGAGATTCCTTTTTCGTCGGCGCCAGAATTCGAGCACTTATCGGTATCTTGTTGACTGACTGTTATAACATTTTTGATTTTTGACTTCCACTTCAACTTTCCAAGTGTTTCCTTAGCTGTCACGACAGCTCAGTTTTTTTTTCCATTTATTAGTTCTATCTGTTCTAGTCGAACCATGGCGCCGCCGAGGAATCTCACCATCGCGTCGTGCAGTCACGAGCTGATAATAGTTTTATTTTGAAATATCTCGTGAACCACTACTCGGCCGACTCTGAAATTTTGATGCAAGTTGCTTGATACAATTATAAATAAGTGCAGAACAAAAAAAACTTTTTATAAACGACCTGACTTTAAAAAAATGCAATTTGTTTATAAAAATCGTGTAAAGCATAAGTGGCATTACAAAAAAATACATTATGTAGGTATATATTTTTTTAAACTTGAGTGCAAAACAATATTTAATGACAACAAGAGTTATTTCTAAAAATGGATAGTTTTTGAGTAGTATTAGAAAAACATCACTTCAAAAGTTAAATAATTTATTACATTAAGGTATATGATAAATTTTCCTCTACAAAATAGGAGAAAAATTTTTCGATTTCGATGTTATTAATATTTGTAGTAATATAAGAGATTTTTCGGAAAGTATTTCATAGATTTCTTGTACTTTCAGTACATTTCGTATTTTTTCAGTATTTGCACTATTCAAAAATTGCCAAGAAGTTTTTTTAATTTGACACCTCACGAGAAGAAAAGAAAATAATAAAAATGGAAATAAATATGTATGATTTTAAATACGTCCATCTCCAGGTCATCTCGGGTTATAAAAAATGGTGCTCGGGAGAAAATTATAATTCGTTTCGTCCATCGACAATGAGGCCAATTAAAAAACGCAATTTCTGTAGTGATACTTTTTGTACCCCCGAGATGTTATTACTTTGTTGGCACGAACAGCGCTTAATGGTCGCTTATTCCAGACGCGATCATCATACACTCTTTTTGTTGGTAAGTATGTGGGAAGATAAATGCAGATTGGCTGCGATACATTATGCGGGACCTCATGCGAAAATAACGAAACGTGGTAGGTGCAAAGAACAGCACCAGAATAGCACTGAAATATGATCGGAAAATTCAGCTTTAACCTTTTCTGAGAATATTTTTTAATAATTTCTTATCAATAGAGGCTACATTTTACACATGTCAAATAACACTTTTTAAAAAGTTGAAAAACCATTTAAAGACATTGTAACAAAATTTTTCATGAAGAGGGGGGGGGGGGCAAACTCAAATTCTCAATGGATGACTATTTGTATGTGCATACGTAATTTTTCAATGATCCATAATTTATTAAATTCAGAATCATAACATTATTTTAATGAAAAAAAAATTTTTTTTTTTTTAAATTTGTTTTTAATTATCTAATGATAAATTATTTCATCACAAAATATTTTTTGATATCTATTCGATTCATGAATCGATTTTGTAAAATTTATTGTATAATTTTGCGGCGTAAGTTCATGAATTCCAAAAGAAATAACTTTATTATTTATAATACAATTAGTAAATCGGTAATGTCAAAGAAATAAATTCCAACAAATGCTGTGTTAGTCTTGTTCTCTCAACGTTTGTTTATGGGGTTTTACAATTTCGATTTATTAATTTGTCAGTAGGGCAGAAGCAGCAGATCTCTCACACAAGTTTTTGCGACATATTTAATCGGTGACATTTTTACTGATGCATCTACCAATAATGCGAAAACAATATATCTTTCAGTCAAGTTAGCACTGACAAATTCAATTAGTTTAGATTTGACTAATTCAGATTTAGAGAGTAGAGTTCAAGGTTTTGTATGTTTGAACTACTCACATAGTTTTAAGAAAATTGTATGTACACAGATTTTAGGAATTTAACAGGCTGTTAGTATTATTTGTAATAATTGTATTTTTAGCATTTTAAAAATATTATTGCTTTTTCTAGTATATTTATGAACTTCTGTATGAGTAGATTTTTCAGAAAACAGCACCTCCATTGATTTCTAGTACTTCTAGTTTTTTTTCACATTACTTCAGTACTTATAAAATTTAAACTATTTTCTCATAATTTTATAGATTTAAGTACAGATTTTCAGGATTTAATGATCTGGGATTCGAAGTTTTCATATTTTCAGTATTTTTATACATTTTTCAGAAAAATTACTCCGTCGCAGATTTATAATGTTTTATGGACTGCTAATATTTTATGCACTTTTCGTTTTTTCAAGAATTTCTAGCGTTCAGATAGAATTTTAGCATTTTTTTGGGCTGCTACATAGAGTTGTAGAATTGTATGCTCTGGAATTCAAAGTGAAATAGTTTTTTTTTTTGTATTTTAATGGATTTTTTAGAAAACATCTGGTAATATTTCATAGATTTCTAGTAGGTTGAATTATATTTGAATTTTTTAATTATAAATACGATTTAAAGTGTTTTCTAGTATTTTTATGAATTTTAAAAAGATTTATAGAATTCAATGCTCTAGGATTGGAGGTTTTATAAATTTTCAGTAATTTCATAGATTCTGGAGAAAATTTTATCAACACCCAGTCAGCATTCTTGATGTATGATTGATGACAAGTGGAGATCAAGTCTAGATTTTTGACATCTAGTGGATATCCAACAGCCGCCGCATATGCATAGCAATTGCATAGCAAACCTTGACCATGAGGCAAGGCTTGCTATGGAAGTCAAGTGGATATCAAGGGAACATCAAGACTTGATATCAAGTCTTGCTATAAACTTGATATCAAGAATGCTAACTGGGCATAGATTTCAAGTATTATATACATTTATGGTATTTCGAGTTTTTTACTTATAATCAAGTATTTGTAAAGTTTCATGGGGTGTTTCATTTTTTTATTGAAATTCTGTATGTATTTTTACAATAGAATGTTCTAGTATAAAAGAAATAGACTATTCAGAAACCGGTATTTTATAAAATTTTCAGTACTTCATAAGTTATTTAATTTTATTACAATTTTTCGTTTTATTTCAGTATTCGTAATACTTCAATAATTTCTGTTACTTTAATAGATTTCTAGAACTCAATATTCCAGGATTCAAAGTTTCATTGGTTGAACTAAATTGAACGATATCAAGTAATGATTACTTGTAATTTCAAATATTTTCATATTTACTTTAAATAAAAGTTAGATTGTTGTTAGAACATTGTTTATAATTTCTCCATGAACAAGATTCAACTCCCTCAGAGACACGTGTGGTTGCGTCGGTTGCATTCAACTGCACAAACGCAGTGTGTCATAGCGCGCTTTTCCCCCTCGCGGAGTTCCATTTGTGCACAAGACTATGACTAGCGGCCTGTGTGATGAGAAAATTTACTTTTGATCGGTCGATGCTCGCCGAGAAACTCGCGGTCACTTGCTTTTTGCAAGAACCATGCAACTGCATAATTACTATTTTTTCCTCTTTTTTTTCCAAGAAATCCTCTCCTCGTGAAAGGGTTTTTTTTCGAGACAAAAAATAGTTTTTGAAAAATACTAAAAGTATACATATTTCTAAATGTGAATCAGTGAGATAGAATGGTTGAAATCAATGACATTTATTTGATTGAATCAGTGAAATTAAAAGCCGCTGTTTAAAGCAGTGAGATGACGGTGTTCAAATCAGTGAAATTCTCACTGATTCAGATTTAAAGAAGATTTTTAGATCTGGATGATTTGAAAGCTTGAGAAGTTATTGAATGCGATCGCTTGAAATCAAAAGTTCAACAAATTCTCGAAGGAGTATATTAAATTTAAATTAAGACAAGCCTTGATTTAATAGGTAGAAATATCATATTCGGACAGTCATCAACATGGAAAAAATAAAAGTCAATAAAACAAAGCCTATTTCAAGTTCCAATTCAAGGATTTTTGATTTGAGAGAAAAAACATATAAATTAAGAAAGTAATCCAAAATAAGAAAATTCGAAATCTGATTATTTAAATAAAATTAATTAAAAAAAATACTTTTGCAGATAATTCAATACTTGATAATTCATTTTTTAAGCTGCATTTAATTATCTTGTTAGTTTTTTTAACCATTCATTTTTTCGTGATTTTAGAAACATGACAAACATAAGAAAATTATTTCTCAAAAAGTACTTTTACTCAAGGATTGATAATTTTCTTCGCAAATCTTTCGAAATTTGTCCCCACCACTGATTTCGAATTTTCGAAAATAACAATGAAAAACGTTAGTATTGTTTTTTTGCAATTATTTTGCAGTATTTTCTACGAAGCAAAAAAAAATTTTTCCTAGTATTTGATTACTTAGTTTTGCGAGAAGTCGCTTATATTTTGCGATTCCTTGCCCCCGACATTCGCCAAGAAGGCTTTGAACTCTAAGTATCACAACTAACAGTTCCGTTGTCTCGTTGCGTATCTCGCGCTTTCAGATAAATTTTATTTTCAATATCAATTGCTATTTCTTCATTAGAAGCGAATGTAGATTGCAGCGCAGTGACACGCTTCCTAAAAATGCACCTGCTCGCGCGTAATTGAGCTGTTTACTAATAAATATGCACGTTCGTAAAACGCGTTTATTCAAACGTGAATCTCGCGAATCAATTCATTATCGATGATTTCAAACTCTTTTTTCTAATTTTCACCAGTTTGTTTTTCACAATCGAACTGGAGAATTTCAATACGAAATTATGAGTCAAATCGCAGTTTATTAAAATAATGAGAACTGTGATGAAAACTTTTTTTTAAGTTAGTCGAATACATTATTTATTTACTGTTTATTTATTATAGCTATAGAGGGATAAGGTCATCGCTGAATGAAAATTACAAAGAGTTTCGTTGCATTAGGATGATTTTTAAAGTTTTCTCTATAACATTTCTAGAATGGCATTGTATTTTTAAGAGACTTTTTTTCAATTTTTAAGATAAATTCTATGCCGTACGCAAAATTAATTCCGGGAGAGGTTGGAAAAATTATACTTCCTCTGAAATTTTATAATTTTTTGAATTTTGGGACTTCGTAGATAAACAAATTTTGAAATCTGGGAGTCACATTTTTCAAGTTCGTATTCAATGTAATAAAAATTCGCTTTTTGTGATTTTCGAGTCACTGGGGTTTAGATTTTTTCTAATATTTTTGGTATTTTTTCTGATTCTTTAGTATTTATGAAAATTGAAGTATTTTTTTATATAATTATTGATTTCTATAGAACTGTCTAGAAATTGATGATGTAAAAAATGAAAGTTAATATTTTTTTTAATATTTCTGAAGATTTTCGTTATAATTATAACACGCATCTCTAGAATGTTCGTATTGGGTATTGTTTGTGGAATTTTGAAGTATTTTTTGGTATGTTTAGAAATTTTTAGTGTTTCCATTAACAGCTTTATTATTATTAATTAAATCCTATAGTATTGAGAATTTCAAAATTTTTTCAGTATTGAATTTGATTTTTTAATAAATAGCATGTTTCATGTATATCTAGTATTTTTATTATAATTCTACATTTTATAAGTATTTATATAACTCGGAAAATTTCTTTCTATTTAAATGGATTTCTGTATTGATTTTTCAAATTATACACTTTAAAATTTAAGGTTTTCTGAGTTTTGAAGAAAATTTAATATTTCTATAATTGTTCAGCATTTTCGTCGATTACTAGATGAATTTATAAAACTCGCAGAGCTAGAATTCAATTTTTGATCAATTTTCTGTAATTTCTTAAATCTATCAAAATTGCATGCATGTTCAATAGATATCTTGTATATTCTCATTTTGTTTCAGTATGAATTCATAATATTTTGTCACACTTTCTGGTATTTTTATAAATTTATAGTATTATTATAAATTTATATCTACGCTTTTCAGAAATTGATGCTTTCAAATTCCAAGTTGTATAGATCGTAGGTATTTTTTAAGATTTTTCATAAAATAGTTCTTTCATTGAATTCTATTACTCTCAGTATTTATTTACAGTTTTCATGATTCGTAGGGTTTTCTGGTCTTTTTATGGATTTCTATGTAAATTCCTGAAATTCGATGCTCTCAAGTTTTAAGCCTTTTTAGATTTTGAGCATTTTCCTAGATTCTAATTCTACTATGTTTATCACTAGGTTAACACAATTTTTCGAATACATATATTCTTCGTTTTCCTAGCCAAAGACTTATAGGGGAATTCTTTGTAAGTTGCCACTCTTTGTAAGTTGCCACCCTCCCCGAATTTTGTCATTGCAGTTCTGCCAAAACCGAAATTCTAGCTATCATCGATGGTAAATTAAGCAACATCAATTTCAATGTGGTTTTGGTGCGCGCAGACACAAAAACGCAGAGTGTGCTGAAGTCAGTGTGAAATGTGGTTTGTGAAGAAACGTAAGATATAAATGGACTATTCTTTGTGCGTTTAAAAAGTGTTCAA
>JAPYZL010147871.1:0-19706 GCA_030522825.1 Platygaster orseoliae
AATTTTAGAAACTTATAATTTTCATCTTAACTAGAAAAATATTTTAAAAATAATAATAATAATAATAAATAAGTCGTAGATAAATCGGATGCATTTATCTGGCCGATTTCGGCAAAATTTGTCGGGCCGAACCAAAAACTATTACAGATCGATTTCGGCCCGATTTCGGAGCCGAAATCGGGCCGAACTTTTCCGAGATAGGGCCGAACTCGGTCCGATTTTGGCCCGAACTTAAATTTTTACTCGGGTCGGCAAATTCACAGCAGTGTAAGGCAGCGAAGGGGCACCGCCTTTGCTACAGTTATAATAAATGGTGACGCATTTTGCCAAGGACTGCCTGGAACTAAAGCAGGGTGAGAAAAAATTCAGGGTCAAAGATTACATAACGAATTAAGGTTCAAAAGGAAGGGAATAAAAGCAAAGAGATTCAAAAGGTACACATAAGGGAAAGAGTCATGGTCCAAAAGCTAAGATTTTACCTGATGCCAGATTGACATCTGGCAAACATTCATCGAAAGGTTAAAATGATTTTGATTTCGATGATTGTATAATGTTTCTTGCTGATTAAGGTGCTACTGGCCATATTGTGAATTCGAATTGTTTCTGAGAGATTTCAAACATTTAGAGAATCAAAAAATTCGTAGTGCCAACAAAAATGTATCAGTGAATATAAGGATTAATAGAAGGAATAATTTGGTATTACAGCCTTCCGATCCATGCCGGGGATCTGTTGAATTATTTGACGTCATTTCGGCTGAGAATGTCTCAGAGAATTTATTGTCTTTGAAACGTTTTGCGGACGCGGGACTTGGGATTTATCTGGATGACGAGAGGTTGAATATCTATGATCAAAAGTCCAAAGAATCTATTTTCCTAGCACTTATGAAAAACCGAAATAGGTTCTTAGACTTCATGTCAAAACGACTGATGAATCGAACTATGTTAAGTATAATGATTATCAATTTTCATGCATTTTTATTTCTCGAGGATAAGTTTCCAGAACAATCCCGGAAAGACAAAGTTAGGGTAGGTTTTGAAAAATTTGGAGAAAGAAAATCCTGAGAGTTTCAGAAATTCGGAGGGAGAAAATTCTGAGAAGTTCACAGATTCGGAGACAAAAATTCCTTTGAAATCAGCTGACCTGGTTGAGTCAATTCAGAGTTTTGAGTCAAAAAATGTTGATTCTAGGATTAGAAGAGAGAATGAAGGAAAATTTGGATCAGGATTCAAGGGATCTGAATTAAAGATTGATTTTAATATGAGAGACTGAGAGAATCCAATAATAATATATCCAGTTGATTCAATAAAAAGGATTGAAGAGCTTTGGAAATTTTACCCCTTTGAAACTAAAGTCGAGAGTATTACAAAATGTGATCTAGAAACGCCGTGGCGCCTGAGACTCGGCCACGCATCCCTAGATTGCTTGAAGAGATTACAGAAGTCAGTACCAAAAATGGAAGGTATCGATTTCAATGATTCAATATTGGTATGTGAGATTTGTGTTATGTCGAAAAGGAACAGGCTCCTCTTAAGAAGGAAAGAAGACATGCCAGTAGACTTTTTCAAATGATTCATATTGACACGACGGGTCCGATCAAGCCAACGTCATATCCCGGCTCGAAAAGATAGATTGTTTCATTTATTGACGATTACTGTAGTTTCGCAAAGGCTTACTCGATTCAAACAGAAGATGAATCTGGTGCATCTTTCGAGAAATATCTTCTCACGACATGAAACTTGATAGGAGAAAATTCCAAGTTATGCTATGTTTGGTCAGATCAGGGTACAGTATTTCTTGGTGGGAAATTCAAAGAGATCATGGAAAATGAGAAGATTGACTGCGATTCATCTTCTCCATACACGTCCCAGCTTAACGGTGTCGCTGAAAGATTCCATCGAACGATCAAAAAGACAGTGATTTCACACATACTAGACTCTAGGTTTCCAAAATCAATGTGGAAGTTCACAGTCGAGGCGGCAGTGTACGTATATAACAGGACTCCTTACAGGTCCACGGATTTCCAGATTTCATTGATGAATGTGTTTGCTCCTGACATGAATTGCCACTTTGAACAACTCAAAATATTCAGTTGCACTGGGTACGTGAAAGTCCCAAAACGAAACTCAAAACTCACTAAGAAAGTAATAAGAACCGTGTTGATTGGATATACAAATACCGGAAATGTTTGATGTTATCCGAGCTCAGAGAAAATCCTTGAATCTTAAAATGTATCATTCAATGAAAGATTGACATATAAAGATGTCAATGGAGTAAAAGATCAAAGGCAAAAATCAGAGTCAGAGAAGCTTGAATGGTTGGAAGTACTCCCCAAAGAATCAGGACTCACGCGTGAAAAATTTGATTAAAAACAGAAAGATGGAGAGAAATCTTCTACAATCAAAATAAAAAGGTGACGACCTAGAAAATAAAATACTGTTGTCAGGTGAATGATTCAAAAGAAACCAAAAGATCCAATAACGAGGCTAAAAAGATAACTGACAATCGGAAAAGAAAATGCCAGTTTGGAAAAAAGAGTCACCGATTCAAGCTTCAAAAGAATCAGATTGTAGTCAGACGAGCCGAGTCATTGTCTGATAGCAATGATAAATAAGGACCCGCTCTCATACGAAGAGGCGATGAATTCAAGAGAGAAAGTCCAGTGGCAGAATGCCACAAAAAACAGTCTGATTCCACGAACTCCGACCAATTTTGGAAGATAGTGGACAGGCCAAAGGTCTTGAGCGAATGCAGAAAAGCCAAGGCCATTGATTCAAAATGGGTATTTAAAAGAAAAAAAGAAACTGATAGAAAAATCAGATTCAGAGCAAGACTCGTCATTCGTGGATTCAAAGATATAAATCAATACGATTTGAAAGACACGTATGCTCCCGTGTCCAGACTGCCAATAGTGAGATCAGTACTTGCAATCATTAAAAAGCATGGACTATATTCTTGTCAGCTTGATGTCAAGACCGCTTTCACGAATGGAATAGTTAAGAAGGAGATTTATAGGAAAATTCCAGGTGGAAACGATACAGGCAAAGTTTCTCGAATCGAGGAAGTCTGTAAATAGGGGAAAGCTTTGTACGACCTCAAGATAAGTCCAAAGAAATGGAACAAAAGATTCATAGGGTAGCTAGTAAACTGGGATTCGAAAATAATACACATGAATCATGCCTTTTTACACACTGAAAGAAAGGTAAATTTTCAGCTGTAGTACTTTATGTGGACGATATGCTCATGACAAGTAACGATGAAAGATTCTTGAATCATACGAAAATGAAATTGGGAAATGCATTCAAAATGAGGAATCTGGGTGAGCCTAAACAGTTGTGGGCATGAAAATTAATCGAGATTAAAAGAATCGGAAGATGAAAGTACATCAAGAATCGTACATAGAAAATGTACTAAAAAGATTCAAAATGAGCCATTGTAAACCGCATAACACTCTGATGATTACAAGACAGGTCTCAAATCGTTCAAAAATGCTCAAATTGTACGATGAGTCAAAGCACTAGAAACAAGAATCACTCTCGATTCAAGTCCCTTATCGTGAGGATATTGGCAGCCTCATGTACCTAGCCAATGCCACGAGACCAGACATTGCATACGCAGTGAATTTCCTAGCTAGAAAATAGAACTCTCCAACTGAGGAGGACTGGGTTAGTGTCTAGAGAGTCTTTAGATATCTGAAGTGCATTAAAGAAAAAAGATTGACTTATTTAGGCAAATCGGAGACTCGTGATTCTCTTACAAATGCAAGTTTTAGAGACTGCGGAGATTCAACCTCCACAAGTGGATATGTGATTCACTTGTATGGGGACACAATTGCCCGGAGAAGTCGTCATAAGCAATCCTACGTCACCCTTTCCACTTGTCAGGCTGAATATCTGGCCGTGAGCGAGGCATTTCAGGAGATTATATCTCTGGACAAGGCAATCAGATCTATCACTGGAAAGATTCACTTACAGTGACGATTTGCTGTGACAACTAAACAGCTAGTGATTGCACTTAAATGGAAGAAAGTCACCAAATGAAGTCTTTTGATGAGGAGATCGATAAGATTCAAGAAAATCTGAGATTCAAGTAACAGAATGGAGTTTGAAAACACATGGCAGACACACACGGAGATTTCATAAAAGAATGCACGAACAAGAATAGAATTAGAGGCGTGTGGATTCCTACTTAAGAGAATCTAGCTGAAATCATGAGTAAACCACTCCCATTAGACTCACATAGATTCCGGAGAGATAAGATTCTGAATCATTAGTAGTATGAATGGTAGATTCATACTTTTTGTTTCAGGGAAAAACTAGGACGCCTCTGTACACTTTAATCCTGCAAGACTGAGAATCTCTTTCTATTTTTTTTAAGTTTTTTTTTTTTAATTTTTTTATGTCTTTTTAAAGAATCCGGGTCAACGACCGCACCAGGAAGAATAAAGGGAGGGAGTGTAGGAAATGTGCTTCATTCTTCTTTTTGTATTTGGCACTTCGCCAACGCTGCGCGTGTGTGCGTGATGTAAGCGTGGCTGCAAAACGCTCATTCGCACGAATCCGCGAGTTACTCGCTGTAAAACCGTTTTTGAATACAGAGCTCCCGCAAGCGAAGTTGACGTACTCATTTCAATTATATTACAAAACTACATGAATCCAGCATTTGTCAATCATGAGTCAATCAGTGGAGTATTTCAATAACGCGTGAACCTGTAGACTCAATAATTGACATGTTTCCAAGTGATGTATAAAAATAATTTTCAGCAACTCTGTAGCAGGTTGATGGCAAGTATGCCAGTAAAATTTGTCAATAATTAGTCCGTCGATGAAGTATGTCGTTTAGAAATCAATTCAGAATGACAACAATTCTAGCAGTAGAATTTGTTAATGAATAGTCAATCAGTAAGGCACTTTAATCAGAAGCTCATCAGTAAAGTTGACAACGGTCAGTCTATTTAGTGGGTATGAATAATTAATAGTAATTCATTAAAGTAGGCTACTAAAAATGATAGAAAATTTACCACATCTTTGCGTGGTATTTTTTCCATACTTTGTATGGAAAAGTATAAGTACAATAAGTTATATGGAAGAAATTTCATAACAATGGGAAAAAATCTTTCCATACTTCTGATTACCGTAATGTTATAGCAATTTTACCTTATCTATGTGGTACTTTTTTATACTATGTATGGAGTAGTATAGTATTATACTACGTATGGAAAAATTTCCATACGTTGTGAGGAAATTTTTTTCATACTTCAGATTACCATAATTTTATGGTAATTTTTCCTTCTCTATGTGGTTCGTTTTCCACACTTCATAAGTAGGGCTGACAAAAATATGGACGAAAAAGTACAAAAATATGTATGTATGTATGGACGAAAAACAGCTGATATATGGAAGATAAATACAGTAGGACGCTGATCGAAGGGACTCTGATCGAAGGGACTCCAAATTTACCGTGAAGCCTTCGGCGGTGATGCGATCTCAAATTTCAAGTCGTGAAGAATTTCCAAACGTCTGGAAAGTCATTAACTCATTGTCCGTGTTTTTGGGCCCTATGGAAACGAGCTCTCGAGTTTTCTGTCTCTAATGGTCTTTCGCCGCAGGTGGTTCCTGTTTCAATCGAAGGGATTTTTTACTTAAAAGCCCCGAGCTGTCCCTTCGATCAGCGTCCTACTGTATTTATTTTTATCACAGGTACTGGAAGAATTACAATGAATAATGATATGCTTTTGTAAATTTTCAAACTGAAATGAACGACAACTGTCTTCAATACTTACTTTTACAGTAAATATTATAAATTATACAGGGAATATTTACCTCACTCATCACTTAAGGGGGAAATCCCGTGTAACAGCTAGAAAAAAAAGGTATTTTTGGGTATGTTTTTAGACATGAAAACAAAAGCTTATCTTTTTAAAACTTTTTCTATCTATTATGCTACTTTTGGAAAATGAAATTAATATTTTGTTACTTCATACAACAATAAGATTTTGTTTTATAAGGGCTGATGTCGGACATGTCTGAATTTGATACGTCAATCAGCCCGATTTCTATAGCTCTTCACAGAAACGTCTGAAACACAAAAATTAAAAAGTTTTTTGTAGTTTATATCTAGAGTTAGTCTAGGAACCAAAAAGTTTTGAGAAATATAAATATTTTACCTAATGGCGACCATTTATAAAAGAAAATATTATTTTCACTTAAAAATTTGCTTGAATTTGTTAGTTTGAATAATCGCCATTTGGTGAAATATTAATAGTTTTTCAAAACTTATGGTTTAAAGACTAACTCCAGATTTGAACTTTCAAAAAATTTCTGATTTTTGTGTTTCAGACGTCTGTTCAATGAGCTAGAGATCGGACAGATTGAAGTATCGAATTTCCAACATCAGCCCTTATGAAACGAAATGTGTTTGTTATATAAAGTAACGAAAAATTGATTTTATATTTCAAAAGTAACATAATAAATAGATAAAGTTTTGAAAAGAATAGTTTTTGTTTTCATGTCTAAAAACATGTCCAAAAATCCCTCTTTTTTTCGGATTGTTGACGGGATTCCCCCCTTAAGAAACGCTGTTTTTGAATCGTCACAGACAAATTCGAAAAATGTTTCCATTGATACAGCGCCAAAATAGATGAATGTTGACGATAAGAGCAAAAATTGATACATATGGATTTATCTCCAAATTATCTCGAAATATGTAAATAAATATTGAATAGGATGTAAATCAATATTTTTGGCAGCCCTATTCGTAAGTAAGAATATTGTATCATATTTTGTATATGTTAATCTCTATAAGTTATCGAAAGATTTTTTTCTATACTTAAAACCATCACTTTATGGTTATATTCCTGTCGTAAGAAAGTAATATTTATAAATCACTTCATCTCGGGATTTTCGTTAATGTCAAATGTTGAAATTATGTTTTCATATTACTGGAAAAAATTTTGTATGATATACATGGGGCAAAATATGACAAGTGTAACACTCTGTTGAAAAAATCCAATTGAATTTTCCGAATGGAAATCCCAATTCGGAATCCAATTGGATTTTTCAATTGGAAATTCCGATTGAAAATTTGGCCGGCTTGAAAAAAAAGGGCGATCCGATTAAAATGTAATTTCTAACATCAAAATTTAAGAATTATAGTTGCTTTTTAGCATTTTCAAGCATAAGTAGGCAAAAAAAACTCTCCTCGTCCGGATGTGAACCCGTGAATATTAGATTACAAATCCGACACGCTAACACCGTGGCCATCAATGCTATTGTATCGGCAAGGTAAAAATGCTACTCATAAACTTCTTTCATTATTGTTCAATGAAATATTCAAACAAACAATGAATGAGTTATTTTAAAGATATGTTTGATATATTGATACTGTGGAAAATCATTGAACCGAAAACAAATCTCATGTATTACCTGGAAAACTGGATTATTTAGTCAAATATCCATTCTCGATCGACAATTGAGGCATTAAGTAAAAATTCCTTATTCACGATTTTCAAAAAAAATGGTCAAATTCTAATATTTCACATTAATCGTGCCTGAAAAATATCACACAATGCCGTAAGTGTCGATGGAGAATAGATTATTGACTAGATAATCAAGTTTTCCAGGTCATACATGAGATATTTTTCAGTTAAATGATTTTTCACAGTATAAATATAACAAACATACATATCTTAAAAATAACTCATTCATCGTTTGTTTGAATATTTCATTGAACAGTAATGAAAGAAGTTTATGAGTAGCATTTTTACTTTGCCGATACAATAGCATCGCTGGCCACGGTGTTAGCATATCGGATTTTTATTCCAATACTCACGAGTATGAAACCCGACGGAGTTTTTTTTACCCACTTATGCTTAAAAATGCTCAAAAGCAACTATAATTGAGGGTGCGCATGCAATAAGGGCATAGGCGCTGGGCAGTTTCTTCCATACATATGCCCTTATCACATGCGCACCCTCAATTCTTAAATTTTGATGTTAGAAATTACATTCTAATTGGATCGCCCTTTTTTTTCAAGTCGGCCAAATTTCCAATTGGAATATCCAATTGGAATTTCCAATTGGAAAATCCGATTAGATTTTTTAGACAGGGGAGGTGAAAAAATTTATTGTCACCGATTTTCTTAAAACTTTGCAGTAATGTTGTATTAACATCAAGCAACAAAAGTGCAGTAGGAATTGAAGCTATCATTATTTGTTGCCAAAATACAGGGTCGCCAATTTCGCTATTTTATGGGATCAGTGTTTTTTCTAAAATAATAGCTTCTACTGCATTTTTAGAGGAAAAATTCAAATAAGCCGATTCTTGAAGATTTTTTTGCCTTCTTTCCGAAAAAAAACTACTCAAGCGAAAAAATTTTTGTCGTGAAAATTTTGGGAATTAAAAGTTAAATTGTTAGTTTTTATTTCAAGACAGTAATTTTTGATTTTTTTTAACTGTTTGATATGAGAGCGTTTTTCTCAAGCTTGAAAATGATCCATAATATATTATAAGGTCTAGTTGTTAAGTAGGGATTTGCAACAATTGAAAGGGTGCCCGCCCATTTAGTAGAGAGTCGAGTAGCTACAGCACTTGCAAAACGTGCGAAAACTGAGATATTCCAGGGTAAATAATAAAACGCCCTTAGAAAGGAAACAAAATCATTTTTTTTCAATATAGAAAGATATATTCAAAATTGATGAATAATATTCATGCAATAATTCATAAGGTACATATTTACAGTAGATCATAGCATTCAAAGAGCCTCTAGAAAATTTTTCTCTTTTTACATTTCTTTTTTACTTGCGCACTTTGTGCATTTTTTTTTTTTTTTTGGAAATGTTATATATGAAGAAAAGTATAATACGCCTACGATTTTTTGACTAGTCAAAATCATCAGAAATGTATATTTTACGAAAATTCATAGTATTTAAGTGATTCGAACATTCTTTGAATATTTTATATTTTTGAATATGAAATACTCAAGCCTTTGATTATGTATTTTTTATTTAAAAATATGCAACTGTACGAAGATTCGTTCGAACTTAGCCTTTTAATTTTCATCATGAGTATACTCGTTCTATAGAGTAATGGTTAGGTAGGAAGGTTAGCAATAGAAAGGGTGCGGGTTCAACTCCTGGTGCGATCAACGGGCTGGTGGAACTGGTTTGCGCATTTAAGAGCAATATTGATAACTCACTCAGAGAAAGTACGTACATCTACATTAAAAAAAAATTTTTATCGACGTTTTGATGTCGTTAATTTTTTTGGGTCCAATTAGCTCGCTATTTATGGGAAAAATTTCATACATAGTATTGGCAAACTTCTAATACTTTTATGGGAAATTTACTTACCTCAATACGGAAGAATTTCATTTCGTACTTGGGAAATTTCAACAGTTATTTATGGAAAAAATCCAATACAGAATATAGGTTAGAAACTTCTAATACTTTTATGGAAAATTTACTAACTCTTTTTTAACAGTGTAAATGAATACAGTCTTTTATTTCGAGTTCTCGGCACTCGACCTACTTGGCCGGGAGTATTATGAAACCCCTTCCCAAAATCCTCGATACCTCCCATGGCTCACATCTAACTTACAAAATTCTTCCTAAGCACCCTAACCGGGTGCTTCTTTGTTATGTTGTCTTTGGCCGAACATAGCCCACCTCTTAACTGGCACCGGTATTTACGTCGACTTGAGATTTTTTTTGTCCTCCTATCAACCCGCAAGGGAAAACCATGAAAAATCTCGTGGCGAGGTCAGCAGACTTCTTAACTGAATTCTTCTGCTATCACTACTCTGGTGTCAACAACATATAAGAAGGATTTGATTTTCATTCTAAGAGTCCAGAAAAAACTTGGGTCGCCCGCCTGTATCGCTAGAGGTCACCCATCCAAGTAGTGAGACTCACAGCTGCTGGACTTTTGCGATCGCTTCACGAGATACGAATACCCAACTCTACTGGACCTTCTTGAATAAAGTACTTTTATAACATGTGACACAGTAGAGTAGATTTATGGGAAGTCTATCCATGATGCATATAAATAATTTGTTGTAAGTTAGTAGGTTTGAATTGACAAGCAAATCCGTAGAATTGATTGATAATAAGTAAATCAAAGGAGCATATTCACGATTCATCAATCAGTAGAGTAGATTAATGACAAGTCTTACAGTGATGCATAAAAACAATTTCCAGCAACTTAGTAACGTATCGATCACCAGTTGACCTGTAGGATTATTGAATAATCAGCTAATTAGTGAATTACGTCATTTAAAAATCGATGCAAGTTTTCTGCAGACAATACGTTAAAGAATCTTTTCTCTCGCGAATCCGTTAAAAGTCACCAAAATTATATAGTATTTTTAAGATTTTTTCGGAAACTGCTTCAAAAATTCTTAAAATCAAGTTGTTTCATTGGAAAATTGTGAAAATCCGGATAGGGGTGTAGATAACTTCAAGTATAAATAGTATTTTCTACTGGTCGACACCAGGAAATGATCATTGGGGAGTTGGTCAATTTTCGTTCACTGGATTTCGACAGAGGCACTCGATTACCGCTTCAGCATCAAAAGGCTTTGGTTGGTAATCCTATCGATTTCAGCCAAGTGCTCCAGGGTAGTGGATTTTTCACGTTGGGCTTGCTCCAGGCTACTGTCCAGGAGATGCTTATAATGGGCGATGGTGTGGTGCCTGTCTTTGTGCAGAGCTCGCAGCAGTTTTTGCAAACACTTTTGTATGCGATGCATCTAGAGTTAAAAGTATAACAAAATGTTCTTTTAAACATGATAATGTACTCCATTTTCATTTAAAATTTGTAATGAATTTTTTATACCTCAACCATCACCAGCGAGTTTTTCGCCTTATGCACAGCAAGACGAAAATTTCACATTGCGTTGGGCAACGTCTAAAATGCCCGCACAGGTCACGAGACTCGGACAAAAAAGATGAAAAAGTAGCTTTAGCACTACAATTCCGCTATTTTTCTTTGTCACGTAACCATCGCATGTGTTTTACACATTGCCCACCACAAACTGAAATTTTTTCGTCGCTCCGCATGAGGTCAACAACTGGCTTGTTCATGGTTTTAATATAAAAAACTAGACGTATAACTTGGTGCAAAAGTTATGACGTTTCACGGCGACACCAATATTTTATCCTTGTTTCAAAAACACTGGTCCCGCTACAAAACGTCATACTTAAGCACCTAGATACACAAATAGCTATTGTTACTTCGAAACGTTTTTAGCAAGTAGTCGTAAACTATTATTATAAGTTGTTTATTTTTAAATGTGCTTAAAATTACATAACGAAAAAATTAGAAATCGGAGTTAATGTTACTGAAGATTATTTCAAGCATTATTTTAATGCATTTTGAAGAATATTCCAGGACCTTTTCAAAATAAAAGGATGATGTGAATATTCAGTTGACTGGTAGATTAAAAATAACTTTTCACTGTATTATGGATTTTAACACTATCTTAAGAGTTGTCCAAGTTTTCTTCGAGCTCGAACTTTTCGTGTACTTTTTATATTATGAAAAATATTTTGTTACTAGCAAACCCGTCGCGCTTCACTGCGGAGTTCAAAGATATCGAATTCAAATCAGCAAATAGAATATAAAGTTGTTTGTAAAATTCTTATTCGTTCAGCCATTGGCTTACTAAACTTAACTTACTGAACTTGAAGAACTCGGAATACATTACTCAAACACATTTCTTTATATACTTTTAGTTTCATAATATACTATTACGAGAATCATTTCATGTAGACTTTCTTTTATTTGGCAACATTGCAGAAGTGCAATAACGAAAAATTTTCTTCCTCGTTGTTCAGTTATATTGCTATGTTTTCATTAGAAAAGCCAACGGCAGAACAGATAAGAGTTTTACAAAAAAGTTAGTATCCTATTCGCTGATTTTATTTCGTTATATTTCAACTGCGTAGCGAAGCGCGCCAGATTCACTAGTTATCGATATTTTCTAAAAATATGAATTATTTTTGTCATTTAACAAAATATATATTCCATAATTAATTCCGCAAACGCTCCGATTTCATACATTTCTTTCTACTCCTTAAGGGGGTGGTAAGGTCTAACACTTTTGAAAAATCAATTTTTTTTTTTCTTAGTGTAAAAAATTTGAAGAATATCGTGTCAAAATTTCAGGTCAATATAAGCCAGTGTTAGATGAAAAAATTAATTGTTTCCTTAAGCCGATATTACAGTCAAGTCCTTAACGATGTAGGTCCAAGCTAGACAATAGGAAAAAATAGGGTATACCCCAAAAAAGGGTCTTCCATTTTTTTTCCTATTGTCTAGCATAGACCCTGTTTGTTTTTCCTCTTGTCTAGCTTGGACCCTCATCGTTTAGATCTTGACTGTAATACCGGCTTTAGTTTTTATAGAGCAGAAACTTCAAACGCGTTTTTCTCGAACGCACGTTTCTTAAGTCCGTGGACATCATCATTTAAAAACTACTTGGCCGATTTCTATATAATAAAGACCAAACGTCAACGTTATTCATTTGTTTTTTTACTTTCAAGAAATTTTACAGCTAAAAAATTGTGGATTTTTTCGTGAAAAATCGTAACTTATACTTCAAATAACCACCAAAATTTCAAAAAAATTTTTTGAATGTAAATAAAAACGTTGTGATCGAGAAAAATATCTACTATAAATATTTTGCTTTGATTTTTTGACTTCACATAATTCTACGCTGAGATACAGTGTCAATAATCATGATTTCTAAAAGGCGTCCTTGAAAGTGCTCCTTCACCGGCTTGTTTCACATATTTAAGGCACTGAGATCGTGATTTTTACTACCTGTACCTAACGCAAAATCACGATTTTAGAGCCTTTAACATAAAAAATTATGTTCGCACCCGTGTGCAATCGTTGATTGAGTGTCAGACGATTTTACGGTTAGACTTCGCCTCGTCTTCAAAATCTCGTCTTTGCCAAAATCGACTTCTGACTAACAAGTACGAAAATAGCTATTCGATATTTTGAGATAGCAAATAATATGATTTGAAAACACTCTAATTATTCAATTCGAATATTTGTTATTCAAAGTTTGCATTTAAATATAATGAATAATCATAATTATAAAAAAAATATAAATTGAATCATGCAACTGATATTTACAGTAATAGATAAATTTTTCTTCGCATTATTTTTGTTTTTTAATAATTTTTTGTCATTTCGATGTCATGTTAGTCACTCAAATCTATAATTTTTCAAATTATTTTGTATGTGATACTTCAAAGTACGTATTTAAATTCACGTTTGAACTCGTAAAATTGGATATAATGTACAGTATGATTCCGTCTTCTGTTTTCTTGTAAAAATTTTCATATTCTCTACAAAAATGTGGTATCATGTATTTCAGAAAATTCACATTTAAGCAAACTTAAAAGTAAATGTTCGAATCAAACAATGCTAATTCATTATATAAATTTCCGATGCGTTTCGGGAAAAATTTTGTTTTCAACACAAAAAATTTCAACCGTTGAAGAATAGCGCTAAAATTTTACTGTCAGTGCCATTCGTCTTGAATAATTAGATTTTACTTTCCAAACTATTGTAATTGGATTATTTTTAAGTTTGTCGCTTAATATTCAATTTTTTATATTTTATTATATTCGTACATAATACTGTTTTCAACGACCACAAGGAAAATGTGATTTCGGGGCCCGCTGAGAGGAGTAGAAATAATTGTTTAACAGACTGATTTACCTAACAATGGCCCCGGTATTTTTTTTTTTTTTTCATTTTCCCTAAGTGAAGCTTTCCCCCAAACATCGGACGGCGTTAGCGAAGCATATAGATCTTCACCCGCACTTTCCAGAAAACCGATGATGCGTTGTTTTTTGTTGTTTTTCACTTTTAGACTTATTCACGGTTGTTTGCGTCCGGTAGTATACGTCGCATTTTTGAGATAACGACGCGTAACGGCACGGATTTGATTAACTTTGATAAGTTGTAGTTGGATAATCTCCGTCATTATCAAAAAATGAAGTTTGGTCGCCGCGGGAATTATGGAATTTACTTTTGTTACATACGGAAAATTTCAAATTTTCCGCGGCTGTCACATTTGATTTTTAATTGTGTTGAAGGAAGATTCAGCTGTACTAGATATACCCGCGTTGATACGCAGGGCTGCCATTTTGGATCACAGCTGATTACAGCGTAAAACAGTACTTCTCTCATGGTTCGGCGTGGGAGAAGTACTTCTTTAACGCTGTAAAAGTCAACAGTCAGGAAAGTCATTATTTCTACAACTCTTCATTTAATGAAAGTTTCATGAAAATACATATTTTCAATTTTCGTCGGTAATTGGTAATGATGGAATATGCAATTCATGAAATGATGTATTCGAAAAAAAAAACCATCATCGATTTGTGATCAATTTGTGATTTGTGATCAATCAACGATCGCAGCACGATCGCAAGACGATTGCAGAACGATCGCGGAACGTTCGCTGAGCGATCGTTCCGCGATCGTCCCAGTTTTGCTAGGGGATCACTTCTGTATCACTTTGAGATTACTTTAAGATTTCTCCCGGATCTTTTTCGGATTACTTTAAAGGGGGTCATCTACCTTCGCACCTGAATTTCGAGCGTATTTTTGACGACGAATTACGAAGAAAATAAACATGATATTAACACAATTTTTTTTTATTGCAATAGTACATTATTAAAATTCAAAAACAAAAAAAAACTTCCTTTTTTTCGCTATCTTGGCTTTGACGCGTCCTTGAATCGACCTCTGCCGGCGGGAAATAGTAGAATTTTTAGCATGATTTCTCAGCTTCTGCACCTTGAAACGTGAAAACAATCATATTTTTTTACTTTTAACTATCTGACTACGATTAGACACAAGCTTTTTGAAAGATTTTAAAATCAAACCAAATGGCAGCGAATTTTAAAAAAAAAGGTTTATTCTATACCCTGTTTTTCTAGCTGAAAAAAGCTGTATAAAATTGAAAAAAAATTTTTTTTTAGAAAGCTCGAGTCTAATCATAGTCATATCAGTAAGAAATAGAAAAATATAATTGTTTACATGTTTCAAGGTTCTGAAGTTCAGAAATCATGCCAAAAAGTCTACTATGGCAGAGGTCGATTCAAGGACGCGTAAAGGCCAAGATAACGAACAAAAAAAAAAAAAAAAATTTTTTTTTTTTTTCAATTTCAATAATGAACTAATAATATAAAAAAAAACTTTGCGTCAATATCATATGTAGTTTTTTCGTAACCCTTTGTCAAAAATACGTTTTGGATATAATATCATTCAGTTTTCCCGATGTTGACTTAACAGATGTTAATGAAATGAGAATGATTAAATTTTCACTCTCGTCATTGGTGAAATCTTCATTTTATGAACCTCCGTAGTGAACCTGTGACCTCCATGTGAACTCACAGGAAACTCACATCGTTACTCACAGTGAACTCACAGGAAGCCCCCTACTTCCACTCTTTTGTGAGTGTCCTGTAAGCTCACTGCGAGTTACGATGTGAGCTTCCTGTGCACTTCCTGTAGTGTTCATGTATTATTTAGATGAGAAACTCATTCATTCATTCTGAAAATGAAGAAATTCAATATTAGAATCAGCTGCAAGTAAGTAAATAACTATTTACTGCTAATGATGAACTTTGCTCAAATTTGTATCTGAAAAAATTTGTGGCGCTAACAGGATTCGAAAGCCAGGTCTTTGGCATCTTTAACGCATATACGATACCAGTAAGTCATTCTATGGTTTAATACGTTATAAAAAATTTACTTCACATTAATCTCCTAGAGAAATCAGCTCACAGTCAGTATTCCTATACTTATATGCAGCCATAATGCCTATTGCAAATTACAAACCTATGATGCCTTGCCTATAGTAAGTGCTTTGGATTCGTGTAATATCACTATTAGTGTAAGGTTATAATTTTTATTCATACACTATTGTGCCAGAATTAATGAACCCTTTATGAAAACCTTTATTTTTTACCTTTCATCTTTTACCTTTTACCTTTCTTACCTTTCTTACCTTTTTTTATATTTTACCTAATTTTTTATATTGACTTACAAGATTATAGATTAATGAATTTTTCTATCTTTATTTTATTTGAAGGTTTAGTAATTTGTCGGTTATTATTATGTATACTTACTTTTATATTTTTCAATAATCCATTGATTTATGATGTAAATAATTATCTTTACTAGTTTTCATTATTATCATTTGTATATTCAAAAGATTTTAAATTATTAATATTTATGAAAAATTTTGTGACAAGCTAAAAGTTTTATAAATATCATATATTTTATAAAAATTATAATTAGAGTAAGAATACTATCACGCTTTATAATTTTACTTTTTTTACATTTTAAATGAAAAAACGTTTAACAACAATTTTTTAAACATATTGAATTGATGAATATAATTATTCATTTTTTTAACTTTTTAAAATTTTTTCTCATTGTTGGGCCTCCTTAAGGGAATTTTAGAAACTTTCCAGGTTCCCGTACTGCATTTTAATGCACTTTGAGTTTTCGAACGTGGAATTACAATCTCTGCAGCCTTTAATTTGTAACTACTGAAGCTCTTAAAAACCATTTTTTATATCTCAACAGTCTAAAGCGCGTCATTTAGTCCATGCGCGCCAATCCAAAAATTTCACTTTGTGAACGCTGAAGCTCTCGACGCGACAAAACCACGTGCACGTAACCTCCCGCGCCATTAGGTTAGACTTTCCCGCGTCGAAATCTTCACCGTTTACCAAGCGAAATTGTTGAACTGACTCGCATAAACTAAATTACGCACTTTAGATGTTTCGATATAAAATAACTGTGTATTTATCACGGCGCTAAAACGCCTATTCACTCAGCGTAAAAACGGCTTACTTTAGCACCTAAATAAGCAAAAGCTATTCTTCTTACGGTATAGAACCTTTCTTAAAATTCTGTACCTCTATTAATAATAAAGAAATACCTACTCTCATTATTCATGTTTTATTATTCATCAATTACTTGTAGAATATTCCTCGTCCGATATGCAGATAAATAAAAATCAAAAATATTGATTATGCATTTATATAATTATAATCTATGAGTCATCGATGATTTACATCATTATTTATATGTATAATCTTAAAAAGAGGATAAAAGAGTTATTTAATTCTAGCTCAATGATGTAGGAATGAGAAATTTTGTATCGAGATGTCTATACCTGTATATCATATAAAACAATTACACTCGTAGTAATACATTTTTAGTTAGATGAATCTGAAGCACTGGCTTTAGGCAAAGCATCATATGTTTATAATTTGGAATAAGCGTCATAGCTGCATATGTGTACGGGATTAGCGACTGCGAGCTGATATCTCTGGGAGATTAATGCGAAGTAAATTTTTTATAACGTATTACGAACCATAGGATGACTCGCTGGTATCGTATATGTGTTACAGATGCCAGAGACCTGGCTTTCGAATCCCGTTCGCACCACAAATTTTTTGTGATACAAATTTGAGCACAGTTCATCATTAGCAGTAAATAGTTTTTTACTCACTTGCATCTGTGTTAAATATTAAATTTATTCATTTTCAGAATGAAGAAATGAATTTTTCATTTTAAATAATACATGAACACTACAGGAAGTGCACAGGAAGCTCACATCGTAACTCGCAGTGAGGTTATAGGACACTCACAAAAAGATGGGAATTGGCGGTTTTCAGTGAACTCACTGTGAGTAACGATGTGAGTTTTCTGTGAGCTCACAAAGAGGTTACAGGTTTACTGGGTCACTATCGAAAAAATCAATGTAGTATGAAACATAAAATCGTGTTCTTACGTTCGGTGGAGTTTCGTTCAATGCAGCCGTGTAACAAGACATTGCTTCTTCGTTTCGTTGTTTAACAGCTTCCTATAAAGTGAAAAATTGTGAGTATGAAATGAAAATTAACAACAAATCAAGATCTCTTTCAAAAATTTCGACTTGCCTGAACTCTCTGTTGGTGCATTGCGCTAAGTTGATGTTTTTCAGCAGCCCCGCTGGCTTCCAGGGCAGCCACGGTTTCCTGGAATCTTTCAGTCATCCAGTGTTTAAAAGCATCAGCAGCTACTGGATCTCGAGCTCTAATGTCTTGGTACCGTTCTTCAAGATCGCTCCAGTCTTTCATTACCTATCAAATTAAAACTATCAGTTATCTTATCAAAATTCGAAGTTTTGATTTTTAGTTAATGTGTTCCAGCGCATTTTTTAAGTAATACGAACGTGGCCAAATGGCCTCGTAGTAGTCTGCCCTGGCCACATAGTTATCATGATCTGGCCACAATAAATTTTTGGAAATGCATCGACGCATTTCCGAAAATTTGGGTGTTGTTCATGAACAACACCTAACTGAAATAATGTCAAAAATTTTCTAAACATACATGATTTCCCTAACATGTCAGAAAATATAGAACTTGCTTGTTCGAATGAAGTATGTATTATGTAGAATAAGTGTTTCAATTAGCCCCAAACAAATTTTAATCGTTCACGTGTACAGTGTGTCCAAGGTTTATAAGGGCACCCACTTTTTCAGGCTAAACTTTTTTCTTATGTAAGCAAAAAATTTGGAAATTTTACCGTTTGTTTCTATCAGTTATCAACGTTATCTTTCACAAGACCAAAGGCGTACAGTGAATCGTTCGTTCAATTTTATAGTTTTTGTTAAAAAAATGATGTCCACCATTAATAGGGGCACTTATAGACATTTTGGTTCAACTGCAAGAATACACTTTATCTATCAATTTCAATCGTACTTTTCGATAAAACTGTGTCACCTACACTTTTTATTAGTATTTTTATAAAAAAAGTAGGAAAAAACTGTCGCATGCTGTAAAATATTATTAACCATTTATGATTTCGGAAAAGTAGACGTGGAAGTCGTATCACATCGCATGAATAATGGGAATTATCAAGCAGTGATTCATGAGCATCTCGAGTCTTTTTTAAAACTCAATCGCTCTGCTACATTAAGGAGGTGTTACCGTTTAGAAGTTTGAAAAAATCGATTTTTTTTTTGGTTTGATTGTACCTTATTCTATCTACTTTCCCCCCTGAAGTCGTTTTTCAATTCATAAATTCAGTACCTACTTTTTTGCTTGGTGAATGAAGTAATGTCAGCGCACCGAAAAATGACTTTCTGCGCGAAACTGGGCAAATTCAAAAAAAAATTTTCTTCAATTTTTTTTTATCCAGAGCGAAAGACGTGTTCTTGCTACTATGAACAAAAAACAAGAGCAACTAGAGGTTGGTATCGCTGACAAGAGGTAGACCTCCGAAAATGATGAAAAGTCATGTCTGAACTTTAAACACGTTTTTCTCGAAACCACATTTTTTGTGCTGGCCGAGGTATCGACTTGAAATTTTGGGACAATGTTCTACATAGATTTCCTTGGATGATGAACTCAAGTTTTTTCAAAATATTAATGTTTAATATTTTTTCAAGCACTTTAAAGGTAAAAAAAGTTGGCAAAAATGGACAATTTTTTTTTATATGGCCGCCATTTTGTTTCTAATCAACATTTTGACTAAAACTGTGGTCTATCATCCGAGGAATCTAATACAGATTAATAATTGCATATCGATTTCTGTTTCACATTACTGGTTCCCGAGATTTTTTATCGGCCAGCAGTGAAAATCAGCGTGACAAGGTCATATTGACCGCTGAAAATTTGTACTT